>BLSH010496705.1:76591-100494 GCA_018402905.1 Glandirana rugosa
ATCTTAAGTTACCTTCAGCGGAGGTTCAGCCTACGGGGTAGAATTACGTTCGCTGAAACAGTCACTTTTCTTATCTTAAATAGAGCGGCTGTCCCCCCCTCGTCGGTCCCCGGGTTCTCATGGTCTCTGTGGGAGCGGAAGTCACCTCCGCTCCCACAGTGACCCGCCCCCGGCTAGGCATCCAATCACCCTGCCGGCGCCCCAGCGCCCCTCACACACCAGCCGCCGCTGAGGTAAAGAGAAAAAACTACATAGAGACAAAACTGCTTTTAGAGAACATAAGGCTCGGTTCACACAGGGCGATCCGACTTCAGGCACGATTTTGCCAGGCAACTTCAAGGCAACTTGGAGGCAACTTCAAAGGTAACTATGCCAGGCAACTTTGCCTGTGGCCCGTCAGAGAAGGGAGGGAGGGACTGCCCCAAAATAAATTCTATTCTTTTCACTGACAAAGTCGCTTGCATTAAGATGGGGCATCCGACTTGGAGGCGACTTCCATTGAATTCTATGGGCACAAGTCGGATAGAAGTCGCCTCCAAGTAGTACAGGAATCTCTTCTGAAGTCATCTTGAAGTCGGAGCGACTTCAGTAGCGTACATAAAGACGGCTCCCATTCACTTCAATGGGATTTCTTATGTCAAGCGACCTGGGGCGACTTGAGGCGACACAAGTCGGATCCCAAGTCGCCCCTGTGTGAACCGGGACTTAGGCTTACAAGTGGTCCAATATACTTAAACCAAAACATTCTAGACCTAATCCAAATATGCCTGAGGATTCACAGTCTAATTCCTCTAGAACTTCATCTAATTTTTATTTTTCCTTTCAAGGCACAAACAGTGACCAAGTGGTGATGGTCAGTGGCGGCTGGTGAAGTTTTAAGATGGTGGGGCGCCAGACCCTGCCCTTCCTTTTTGCCCCATCCCACTTCTTAGAAGCCACACCCCTTATAGGCTCCACCCACTCTGTACACAATGTACAGTATAACTCAGCTGTCAGTCCTTATTCTCAATAAAATATTGCTGGCTCATTCATCCATTAAATCCCAAAGGTAAAGAATTACATGAGCTGTGAGGTCTGCACAGGAACCCAGCACAGACTGGTATTATGTGGGTTTTCATGTATGTGCTGTGCCATCAAGCTCCATCCTAATTCCTTATTTTATAGTAGGAACGCTGGAATTCCTCCACTAACCCCTGACACAAGGTGAGCTATAGAAATGTCCCTGGTTTTTGGAACTGACCAGCTTCACTAAAATAAATCTTCATTATCTGTCCAAAAAAGTTCAAAATGTAATTATAAAATCAGGTGCTTTAAGATGGCATTCATTGGAAAGCAGTTATTGTAGAGGAATTGTCATGACTATACATTCCTCTTGTTCTGATGTTTGATTCTGAGATGCACAGAGGCTGAGCACAGGCAGCTTCAACCAACACAGCAACTCCACTGCTGGGGACTTCTTGGTCCCTGCATTGTAAGTCATGAATCATTACCAACAATGCACTGAATGCAGGGATGAAGAAGGCACCAGGAGTGGAGTTGTTGCTGTTTTGGTTGATGCTGTCTGTTAAACAGTAAAGTATGAAGAGCTGAGGGTGTGCGGTGCTGCTGAGCTCTGTGGTCCCCCAATGTCAGCAGACTAATTTCAGATTAATTACTGCCTGTGTATCCCTGAGAACTCCCTGTGACTTACATGCTGGCTCAGAGTTCTTATCCTACTGCTGAGCTTTGGAAGGGACCTGTTCAGCCTTATCTGTTATCTATGGATGCAGACTAATCACTGCCTGTGTATTGCTGGGAGCTCCCTGTCATGTATGCTCAGAGATCTTACCTTGCTCTGCTTGGATCTTTCCCTAGATCTCCCATGTCCTCTCCCTCTGCTCTGTACAGGATGGTGGGTGGGGGAAGGGTCCTTGGTGGAGAGGGGAAACACTGCTGGAGAGGTAGAGACTAAGTGTCGGAGTGTGACTTGTGGAGGGGGGGACCTGGCTAGACAGCAGGCTAGAATGTGTAACTGCAGGCAGAGAAAATCTTGGCTCCCCCCCAGGCAGAGACAAAATGGACTAGGCAGTTTAAGGTCTGCAGATTTAGACGTCCTAAAAAGCTCCTATTCTCAGAATGGAATGTTGGAAAGCAGCCAATGAGGGTGGAGAATTCATTTTACTGTGTTCTAGATAGGGTTTTTTTAAGAGATTTGGTACGTTTGCCCTGTTGCTAGGTAGATTACACTTCTCTTTCTTATCTAATCTGTCTATTCCAGCAAATAGCAACAGAAGCACAGCTAGAGAGAAATTTCAAAGATTTTTTTTCTTTGGAGTTTCTCTCTAGCTGTGCTGCTGTTGGTTAATAATTATAGTTAATTTTTATTTTTATTTCTTACTTATTTTTTTGGTGGGGCGCCGCCCGTACAGCCCTTATGGACGAGCCTCCACTGGTGATGGTACTTCTACTCAAATTTTGAAAAAATCACTTTGGATTCACAACCACTCGGCACTTCCGCACTATCCTATTTTACCTCCATCTTCCAAACACACTCAACGGGCTTCTTCTGATTTACAGGGCGATTTTTTAGTCAATCCCCTTTCTCTGGAACCACTGGTGTCCCCCAACCCATTGGTGACACAACCTGAACCACTGATCTTTCCACCTCCAACATGTTCAACATTGTTAACCTTTTGGGGCATCAGCTCACACCCCCGGAGATCAATTTGCTTTCCAGGGGTCTGAGCTTTTGCCCTGATACAAATATTAATAGTTTTGACACATTGAAGGATGTGCAATTATTTGCTCGGAAATTGACACTCAAGTTACTTTACTCCAAAAAATGTACTAAAAATACTCATGTTCCAACTAAAAATACTAGACAGCCCTTTGCCCAAGATCTTTCGTCAATTGATGAAGAGGTAGATAACCTCATTGACCACACTGATATTGAAGAACTTCTGGCAGAGCAGGAACAAACATCACCCCCTTCATGTAATTTGGGTGGTAAAAAAGTCAAAAAACCATCTGACTTTTTTCCATCCTTGGGCATCAACCACAGTATTGCCACCTTTGTTAAGGTGATCAGTGAAGATATCAATAGAATGCCTTCCCATAAAAATAGTGATAATCTTTCCCCAGACGAAAGAGATGCCATGAAAACACTCTCTGATAATACTGATCTAATAATCAAAATGGCGGACAAGGGCGGCGATATCGTCTTGATGCGGAAGGAACAATATACCAATATGTATGAGAAAATACTGTCCAACAAACTTTGGTATAACAAGATTCCCCGGCGCCTTATCGACCTGTTCGAGAAAGATTTCTACGAGTTGGTTGATACGGCATTTTTTAAAGGAGCACTTGATCAAGGCCAATGGGAATTTGTTTGCACACCTTCCCCATGTGTGCCAACTTTTTACGCATTGCCCAAGCTACACAAAAAATTCCACAAATCCCCCCGGTTGCCCTATTGTCTTTGGAAACGGTAGCTTAACGGAAAATCTCAGTGTGCTGGTTGACGATTATCTACACCCACACATTGTTAGCCTACCTTCCTATGTGCAGGACACAATCCATCTTTTACAAATTTTGGATGATGTGGTGTTGACCTCCACGTCGATTCTGGTTGCAATCGACGTGGAGGCACTCTACAGTTCAATCTCCCACGACTTAGGTCTACTATGTATTAAGAGGACCCTGGGTACAAGATCCCATCATGACTGGAAATTTGCCAACTTCATTCTGGAAGCACTAGATTTCATCCTTCACCATAACTTTTTTTGTTTTGCTGATTCCCACTTCCTCCAGGACATGTTGTGCCCCATCGTATGCCAACCTGTACCTGGGGGAGTGGGAAAGAATTCTGTTCGACTCAGAAGAGATGGTGGGGTTGGTGAAATATGTCACGATGTGGCATTGTTACATCGTTGACATTTTCATGGTATGGGACGGTCCAGTAGATGCCCTACGGGAGTTTCTTGAAGAGCTAAATATTAACACCATGAACTTAACATTTACTATGTCCTATGATGTTAATAAGATTTCCTTTCTTGATATTACTATTTGTAAGGATGAGAAAGGAAGGGTTGGCACTTCCTTGTTTCGCAAGCCTACTGCAGGCAACAACATTCTACATGCTACTAGTTCTCACCCAGCCTCCCTTATAGCATCTATTCCATACACTCAATATCTACGGATTAGACATAACTGTACGGATGAGGAAACTTTCAGGGTAGAGGCAGCTGCTTTAAAGGAACGCTTCTTATTAAGAGGCTATTCAAAAAAATGTTTAAAAAAAGCATACAACCGGGCCTGTAAGAAAGAAAGACATGAATTAATTCATTACAAGAAAAAAAAAACACATTTAATTCAGATCAAATTAGTTTCATTACGAAATATTCCAACCAGCATGGTGAGCTGCGAAGAATATTGCGTAAGCACTGGCATCTTCTGACAACTGATTCAGAAGTGAATTCCTACATCACTAACTATCCAGCTATCACTTTTCGATGAGCCAGATCCCTCAAGGACTAGCTGGTCCAAAGTGATTACAATGCCAACTGTGGAGATCCTTACAAATATATGGGTACCGTTACCTGTGGGGGCTGCGGGTACTGTCAATACATGTGCACTACCCGCAGCCCCACACTACCTGATGGGGTGAAGTTGAAAAGCCAAACATTACGCTAACTGTAAAACCAGGGGGGGGTAATATATTTACTCCTATGTGATTGTGGTAGCTTCTACATAGGCAAAACCTTTCAGGAATTCTGGCAAAGGGCCTATAGACACATTCTGCATATGAAAACAGCTAATTGTGACTTTCCCCTTGGTTGACATGTAGCAAATAGGCATGATGGGATCTTTCCCAGGGTTAGGTTTCTTATCTTGGACTGTGTTCATCCCAGCCCCCGTGGGGAGACTGGAATAAAATTTTACTTCAATCTGAAACACGATGGATACATTTCCTGCAGGCCACGATGCCTCCAGGTTTAAATGAAACCATCTCCTATAGGCCCTTTTTAGAGGGCTTTGTGTCAGGCGGGTGGGAACATTAGCCCCCTGTTCATCAGGGAACTTTTTTTTATTTTTTCACCTGGGTTTTTGTGCGATATCTGTTGTTGTTAGAGTCCTTACCATTTTACTCCGTGAATTGACAATATAATATGATGTATTGAATGTGAGATGATTCACTGTATATGGTTTAACTGGTTGCCCAGCGCTATAAATTGTCCCTATATGCTCTAGGAGGTGATTGCTGGCTGCTTTCGCGTGTCCTTTCGGGGGTGGTTTGTTCCCGCCGCTTAGTGTTCCACCCCACCCGGCGCACCCAAGCCACCCGGCCAGGGTGGCAAACTTTCCCTCTATATGGAGCTTTCATGCCGCTTCCAGCTGCTGTACGGTGGACCATCGGCCCCCAGCACCAGGACCGTTCCATCTCAGTGGGTGTTAGAACGGGAGTCCGTCCCGACCCCACCCACTTCCTGGTCATGCTCCATGAGGGAACTTGCGTCGGCGACTGTGTGACCAGCGGCGTCACTGTTTTTCATGAACGGCGACGCCCCTCGTCACATGGTCGGGAGCTCCCACCAGTAGGCGCCCAGCGGCGGAGTTGGTGGGGAATATAGGCGGAGCCTTCGCCTTCTGGCCAATCAAGGGCTGACACCTCAGCCTTTTAAACTTCCTGTGTCTCAGATGTGTTTACTGGCGTCAAAAAGGATATGTTCAAGCGCAGTGTGAACCGTGGACTAGGGATCAGATGGAGTGGTTATGCTGTGAGCATGTGATGGGAGGCATTTAGGTGGGGGCAATCACAGATTGACCAATGATGGAGCTGAATGACATTCATGAAAGTTCATTAAAAACATAAAAAATCATAAAAATCATAAAAGTCATAAAATTGTCTATGCACAAAGATCCTGGGTGCTCTTGTGGGTGACTGTCCTGCCAAGGGCTGCAAATGTGGGAAGCAAACCAAACTTCTGTGTGAAAGTAAACAAGAAAAAAACAAATGCGCCTCTAAGAGTAACAGTAAAAACCAGGATTTTATTAAATAACAAGTGACTACTCACAGAAGTAGTAGGGTGCTGCGCTTTGCAGTGTCAGCCACTGCTGGCTTCTTTGCTGGAGTCCTGTGGTGGTCCTGCTGGGCTGGGGTGGTGGGGAGTGCGGGTTCAGCTGTACTGGTGGAGGAGGGTCCTTCGGTGAGTCCCGGGGGAGACCTTCTCTAGGAGACAGTGGTCCGCAGCAATCCGATCCGACCGGTGCCAGTGCGTGCAGGAGAGGTGACCACAGCAACGGCGACGCGTTTACGGGGCTCTACCGAAGACGGCATCCATTTCTCCCTCCTGCTTAAGGTAATGTCTAGCCGGTATATATGCTTTAGTTGTGACAAGCTTGGGCATTTACTATATACTGACTATTCTGCTATTTACTGTATGTTACAGTATTGGAGGATACCTTAAACTTGAAGATATTTAATACCCTTTTTCTGGTGGCTGCCCTTATTGCAGTCTATTGGGAGTTTTTTGTCTGGTCTGCTTTGCTGCTTTTCAGCTTTTCAACATATATTCTGACCCTACCACCTGTTTTCGAGTACGCCAGTCTTCACAAATCTTGCATCTATTTGGAACGCTGAGATATGTTTTTACTATATGATTAAAACTATAACCTTTTTATTTAGGTCGTATTGGCCTGGGCATCGGCCCCCCTCCCCTGGCCTCTTCCCCGTGGGCGATACCGGGAGCTCTTGTGGGGGACACTGTGCGGCCTGGCCATGTCACTTGTGACCTCACGTGGTGCAGTGTGCTTTCACCATTCCTAACATTATTCTATCATTTTGACTCTCACTGCGTAGGGCAGGTATTGGTCAATGTTAAACATCAGTCAACAAGATTTGGGTTGCCAGTTATGCTTTACAGGCTGAAATCTCACATTTTCCTTTTTGTACTTTCAGATACAGACTTTTGTATGTACAAGTCATTACCTCCGATGAAGGTCACTAGCACCGAAATGCATTAGGTTTTGTGCATGTCAAGTCTACAGCGTTACATTTTATATATATGATAATGTTCATTATGTATATACAGTCCCTGACAAAAGTCTTGTCGCTTATCTATTTTATAGAAACGCCTGCTATTAACCTGACTTTTAATTAATCAATTGATGTTAGAAATAGCTGAAATAAATTCGTTTCACTGAAAAAAGAGTTATCATTTAATCAAGACAGAAAGGTCAAATTTTGGCAAGACAAAAGTTTTGTCGCCTATACAGAAATTGAACAAATTTACTGCAAATACAAAAATATGTCAGCAAATTAAATAGTGGTGCTGTGAGATCCAAATTTAATATCTTGTATGACTTCCATGAGCTTGAAGGACTGCATCCATGCGGTTTGGAAAGGATTCATACAATTTATTGATGAAGTCATCAGGAATAGCAAAGAAAGCAGTCTTGCATGCCTCCCAGAGTTCATCAATATTCTTTGGTTTCGTCTTTCATGCTTCCTCTTTCATCCTACCCCACATATGCTCAATGATGTTCATGTCTGGTGACTGGGTTGGCCAATCCTGGAGCATATTGATCTTCTTCGCCTTGAGGAACTTTGATGTGGAGATGGAAGTATGCGATGGAGCACCATCCTGCTGCAGAATTTGGCCTCTTTTATGGTTGGGGATCTAAGAGGTAGCTAAGATTTCTTGGTATTTTAGACCATTGATGTTGCCTTCCACCCTGCAGATCTCTCTCACACCCCCATACTGGATGTAACCCCAGACCATGATTTTTCCGCCACCAAACTTCACTGTTTTCTGGGTGAATCTCAGATCCATGTGGGCTCCAGTAGGTCTCCTGCAATAATTGCGGCGATTGTGGTGTAATTCCACAGAAGATTCATCTGAAAAATCCACCTTCTGCCACTTTTCCAGCGTCCATCCTATTAGCAGGCTGTGGGCCTTGCCAAATGCCACATGGTTTTTCAATTGTCTTTTGTTTAGTGCTGGCTTCTGGGCACTGATTCGACCATGGAGGCCATTTCGAGACAGAATATGTCAAACTGTTCTGGTTGACACAGGGACTTCAGGTGACCAGGTCTCGTGGAGCTCTGCTGCAGTGGAAAATGGGCTGGCCTTGGATTTTCGAGCCAACAAACGGTCCTCTCAAGCAGTTGTCTTGCGGGGTCTGCCTGACCTGGGCTTGTCAAAAACGTCTCCAGTCTCTTCAAATATTTTTTTTATCCTCTGTACTTGACGCTGAGACACATTGAAGGTGTCGGCCACATCAGCAGTGGATCTGCTCTTCAGCCTCTTGATAATCAAAACTTTAGTCTCAGGGTGAATCTTAGGCATGTTTGCAGAGGTCTAGTTGCAGTTGATGTGAAGGTCTCGTGTACTGTGGTTCTTTTTATACAGACCTGAGACCTAATTGATCCATTATTAGTCACAGGTGAAGCTCATATGACAAGGCGACAACACTTATGTCTTTGCAAAAATTGACTCAATGGGCTTTACCAAGTTGTGAATATTAGAATACTTTTTGACAGTTTGGAAACATTATTACATAAGCTGTTGGGATTAAAATGAGCCATTTCTTGTAAAAAAATCTTGATTAGAAATATATTTCAGCGGCACTTCAGGTCAATTTGGACACAAGCGACAAGACTTTTGTCAGGGACTGTATAAGCATTTTTCAATGTTTTTCTATTTCCCCTTTTTATGCACATGTAATAAAACAATATTTTTCTCTCCAAGCAATTGTTGAGTAATTGTTTTGTGCCTCCAAAAATCCCATTTAGAGGGTTGAATCTGCTTTCTATAGCCAATCCCTAGGGAGATATACCCAGAAGGGGGTGAGCAAACTCATATATATCCTGAGGCCGGAGCAGCAGCAGCAGAGTTCCTTGGTCCGGTCCTGCTGGAGGAGATCCCTGTGCTGGGGCTTTGACCCTGCAGCAGATTTCTAGAAGAATTCATTGGGAAAATACAGAGGTCCCAGCTAGACTTAACTGGGGGGCCAATTCGCAAGCTTGAGTCCAGAGATCCAGTTGGGTCTGGAGAAGCTCACTGAAGAGAGCTAGGAGGACTTTAGTGAGAAAGAGTCCAGCTGTTCTATGGTGGCGTGAGTCTAGCAATAGCCCAGTGGATATCGGCAGGAGGCAACCAATGAGCCTGTGGCTAAGTGAGTAAGCAACCCCATTGCTGAGGAGTTAATGCCTTTGTGTAGCTTTCAGACCCTGGAAGGAGTCACTATCAGCATAGAAATCCTGTGGGACTTTTATTTATGTAATATTCAGCCTGAAAGTCAAGAAATCCTCAAGTTATTCAGTTCTACAGTTTTCTGGGGTATCCTGTGCTCCCTCTCCCTATCCCAGTTCATTGCTCTCAATAAAAAAACAAAAAACCCCAAGACTGCTCTGGAACCATTGGAAAAAATGCAGGAAATGCTGTGTGCCTGGCTGTGTGTGCTCTAGGAGGAAATAGGACCAAAATTCACCAGCGACTCTTTGGGCACCACATAAAGGCATTCGTTTTCGTTACTTATTATAATTTATAGTTTAATCTGTTTTATCATTACATCCATAATTTAACATCTTATATATTTTTCTTAGTGTGGAAAAATGAGAACCTCTGGCAGGATTTTCCTGCATCCCAGAGATAAAACCGGGTGAAATCAATAACACAAAAGGTGACAAAGGCTCTAAGATTTCCTTAAGTCACGTAAGAAACACTTCACTTGAATAATGGAGTAGAACAGTTCATTGGTGGAAGAGATTTAGTCCATTAGGTGGCACTCCGGAGAGAGCGGGAAATGTCATCAGACCCAGGAAGGGAAGAGAACAATGAACAAACTAAAGACCATAATGAGTCCACCATATGCTCCACTCTGAAGGTAGGTCGATGCCCCATGGTGGCTGCTGGCTTTTGAGGCAACTCCATACCTATTGTTACACAGATGTCCTTGGCAGCAATAGATTTCATATATTGAGCCCAATTCTTCCGTGTTGCTGTCTCTACAGTCTTTAACACAGTCCCTGGTGACCACCAGTGTTGATGCTTCATAGGGGTAGCCTGAAATGCACAAAGAGAAAAAAAGGAATTACCATAAAATAACGCTAGTTTTGCTTGGACCAAATCCTGAAAATAGGGGTGAGTCAGGACTTCAATATTTCCTAAAGTGGTAGAATTACCAGGACACATTCATTCATCAGTTGAGTATAAAATATCTCCCGAGTTAGTAAGACAACCAAGCAACCACATAGATAGGTGATGGTAGAAGAGATACCAGTACTATATATGATGTCCAGCTTGGACAGCCACAGGGCTGGGGATCCTTGGTGATGTCATTGAAAACATTTGATCACATCTCTATATGATCAACTGGGATGAGTGAAAGGTTTGGACCGAACCTTGAACTCATCCCTAATGACCATATTTGGTCAATGACATCATCCCTATTGAACAAATATGGTCAATGATTTCACCCAGGGTTCACTTTGATTGATAAGGGATTTACATCAGAGGACTTTAGTAAGTGCAATATGGGGGGCCCCATAATATAAAGTGTGTCTGTGTGCTTGTTTTACATTTTGCTCTTTCTGGGAATGAGTAATAGGAGGTACTAATGTACTCCTGTACCAAATTTCCCTGGGAGGAGGTGGATTTTTTTTTAAATTATTTTTATTGTGAGAGGAGGTGAATATTTGAGGGCCCATATTGTAAAGGAGCTTCCAGAATCCCTATTAAGCACTCCCACATTCTTCTTGATGCCCTTATGCCTCAACATTGGTCATGACCATATTTGGTCAATTGGGATGAGCTAACGGTTTCAACTAAACCTTGAGCTCATCCCTATTGACCATGTATGGTCTATGACATCACCCAGGATCCTCAGCCCTGTGTTCACATGGGGATGCCTTGATTGACAATGGTTTTACATCAGGGGACTTTAGTAAGTGTGTCTGTGTTTTTTTTTTTTTTTTTTAATTTTATTCTTTCGTGGATGAGTAATAAGAGGTACTCATATATCCATTCCCACTGGAAGCGGGTGGCTATTTGGGGTTCCCAAATTATAAAGGGGGTTTCAAAATTACTTTATAAGTAGCCCCAAATCCATTTTGGGGCCCTTCTTCCTCAACACTGGTCACAACCATATTTGGTCAGTTGAGTTGCACTAGAGGTTTTAACCTTCAAACCTTGAGCTCATCCCTATTGATCATATATGGTCAATGACAATCAGGATATCCACCCCTTTGTACACGTCACACAAAGCCTTTATTGATAATGGATTTACATCGGGGAACATTAGTACATTTGTCTGCGTGTTTGTTTACATCAGGGATATGCAATTAGCGGACCTCCAGCTGTTGCAGAACTACAAGTCCCATGAAGCATAGCAAGACTGACAGCCACAAGCATGACACAGAGCATAAGGCAGAGGCATGATGGGATTTGTAGTTTTGCAACAGCTGGAGGTCCGCTAATTGCATATCTCTGGTTTACATCATACTCTTTCTGGGAATGAGTAATAAGAGGTACTAATGTACGCCTGTATCCATTCCTCCTAGGAGTGGGTGGATATTTGGGGGCTCTTTAAGGGACTTCCAGATTAATTTTTATGTGCCCTCACATCCTTTTTTGAGGCCCTTATCCCTCGACATGACCAATGACGAGCTAAAGGTTTCGACAGAGCCTTAATTTTTTTCTTTTTATGCAAAAAGAATTAAGGCTTTGGTGGGATCATATGGGACTGACAAAATATATTGAGGACATGATTCCAAGAGGCCTACGTATTAAAAGGTTTAGACAGAACCTTGAACTCATCTCTATTGACCATATATGGTCAATAACAGCATCTCTATTGAACAAATATGGTCAATGCCATCACCCAGGATCCCCAGCCCTGTGTTCACATCACTTGACACTTTGATTGATGATGGATTTACACCAGAGGACGTTAGTAAGTGTGTTTGTTTACAATGTTAGTCTTTCCGGGAATGAGAAATAAGAGGTAATAATGTACCCCGGTATCCATTTCCCCTGGGGGGGGTAGATGTTTGGGGATCCTATTGAATATAGGGGGCTTCCAGATTCCTTTATAAGTCCCTCTACATTGGTCATGACCATATTTGGGTAACTGGGATGAGCTCATCCCTATTGACCATATATGGTCAATGACAGCAGCTCTATTGAACAAATATGGTCAGTGGCATCACCCAGGATCCCCAGCCCCGTGTTCACATTGATAGAATACAAAGCTGCCTATGAATGGCTGAGCAACTCTCAGGTCTTGTTTCACACCTGGAAGACTGCTGTATGTAGCCTGCTGTATACAGCACACCCAGCGGCCGCACATATTAGTGAGGAAAATTGTGCGTTTGGGCCAGCTTGGTGTTAAGACCTCATGCACACTGGACATTCTTGGACGTTTTTACAGCTGCTGTTTTTGGCTTCAAATGTTTTTTTTCTACAGTCAATAAACTCTCCATCATGTTATCCTATGTGTCCATGCACACATAGGCTGTTATCAACTGTTTTGGGCAGGGGCGTTTTTGGGCTGTAAAAAAGCCCAAAACAAATAGGTTCTGAGAGGCGTTTTTCAGCGGTAAAACAGCTCTAATACGGAAAAAAGCTGAAAAAAAGCTTGAAAATGCTGAAAAACACGGCTATTCAGTGTTTATCAGCATTTTTGAGCCATAAGCTTTTATGGGAGTATAATTTTGGTTAAAAAAAACCTGTCCTGTGTGCATAAGTCCTTAAACTGAAACTAAAGCACAAGATCTGGTTAAATCGGAGTTCCACCCAAAAGTGTAACTTCCCCTTTAAGTACTCCTCGTCCCCTGACATGCTGCAATTGGCATGTCATTTTTTTGGGGGAGGGGAGCGGGTACTTAACTTTGACAGGTACCTTGCTCCCACTCCCTGATCTGGTCGCCTGGCTGCCTAGGCAATGCCTCCTCTCCCCCAAGCCAACCCCTCCCTCCCTGCAATCTTCTGGGAACATCACAGGTCCCAGAAGATTGCCTGGTCACTGACACAGCGCAGCACAACTCGCACATGCGCAGTGCGTGCCCGGCTATGAAGCCGCAAGCTGTCACAGCCGGGCACCCACACTTCCAATGCCGGCGCCGTGGAGGGGGAGAGGAGCGAGGCATCGGGCGGCCGCATCGCTGGAGCCTGGAACAGGTGAGTGTCTGTTTATTAAAAGTCAGCAGCTGCACTTTTTGTAGCTGCTGACTTTTAATAAACTTAAAAACCAGCGGAACTCCGCTTTAAAGTAAAAAAAACCTTCTGCCTTTACAACCACTTTAATTAAATTGATTGCTGAGGTTTGTGTTGTCCCTGAAAAAAAGTGTTTGAAACGCATGGCAATTTTCAGTCAATTTCAACCACTTCTATTTCCACCAAAAACAATCAAATATAATTCCGGAAAACTAAGCGATCTACCACCAAAAACTGAAAGAAGCGACAGCAATTTCAGTGATAGTTGATGGATTTTCCCCATGGGTTTAGTTGGGATAACTTTGATCCCATCTCTTTAGCGATCCATCAAAACCGCCATTTTAATTTCTTGGTGATTTTAAGAAAAAATTAAATGTTTGATTGTTCTATCACATTGCCATGTGCATGGCCAGGATCACACCACCCAATTATCATGACTCTGGTTGATGCCCCCAATGAAGCAGGACACTCACTTACCCGTGTTTGGACTCAATTCAACAGTTTTACAGTAAATATGGTTCAATGGACAGGTCTTGATCTCGTTGCAGTATTGTACTTCTGTCGGATCATAGCAGAAATAGCACTCCGTTCGGTTTTGGGTGGAGGCTGGTCGGGAAGACACAATATGGGTTAATAATGTGACAAAACATACTATACAATCATTCTTACCAAACAGATAATTAAGGATCGTAAAATTTAATAGATTGAATAAAAGGAAAAACCATACTTAGCAATCTTCCAAATTGAACAGAGCCCCTCAACAGAGAGAGAACCGAGGGGGCTGGTAATCAACCACTGAGAAGAAGTCATGCTAAGCATATTTAGGATGTATCCGGTCTATAAACCGGAGGCTCTGGATGGACAGTTGGATAAATGGTTCTATATTTAGGATGTATCCAGTCTATAAACCAGAAGCTCTGGATGGACAGTTGGATAAATGGCTCTATATTTAGGATGTATCCAGTCTATAAACCAGAGGCTCTGGATTGACAATTGGATAAATGGCTCTATATTTAGGATGTACCCGGTCTATAAACCAGAGGCTCTGGATGGACAGTTGGATAAATGGCTCTATATTTAGGATGTATCCGGTCTATAAACCAGAGGCTCTGGATGGACAGTTGAATACATGGCTCTATATTTAGGATGTACCCAGTCTATAAACCAGAGGCTCTGGATTGACAGTTGGATAAATGGTTCTATATTTAGGATGTATCCGGTCTATAAACCAGAGGCTCTGGATGGACAATTGGATAAATGGCTCTATATTTAGGATGTATCTGGTCTATAAACCAGAGGCTCTGGATGGACAGTTGGATAAATGGCTCTATATTTAGGATGTACTCAGTCTATAAACCAGAGGCTCTGGATGGACAGTTGGATAAATGGCTCTATATTTAGGATGTATCTGGTCTATAAACCAGAGACTCTGGGTGGGCAGTTTGACAAATGGCTCTATATTTAGCATGTACCTGGCCTGTGACCCAAAGATTTTAGTTGTACGGTAGACCCCACAGAAGACACAACAAGGAGGAAATATTTGCTTGCTGTCATCCACTTGTCTTAAGCGAGGAATGTATTTGCAATGACATTTTATATTTAGCCTATAGAATGGAGAATAAAGGCACTTGATCTATATCCGGTCCATAAACCAAAGACTCTGGATGGACAGTTGGATAAATAGCTCTATATTTAGGATGTATCCGGTCTATAAACCAGAGGCTCAGGATGGACAGTTCAATAAATGGTTCTATATTTAGGATGTATCCGGTCTATAAACCAGAGACTCTGGATGGACTGTTAGATAAGGGACTCTATATTTAAGATGTACCCGGTCTATAAACCAGAGGTTCTGGATGGAAAGTTGGATAAATGGCTCTCTATTTAGGATGTAACTGGTCTATATACCAGAGGCTCTGGATGGACAGTTGGATAAATGCCTCTATATTTAGGATGCATCCGGTCT
Organism: Glandirana rugosa; assembly: GCA_018402905.1. NCBI lineage: Eukaryota > Metazoa > Chordata > Amphibia > Anura > Ranidae > Glandirana > Glandirana rugosa. The sequence goes on from BLSH010496705.1 coordinate 91,757, forward strand.
ATAAACTAGAGGCTCTGGATGGACAGTTGGATACATGGTTCTCTATTTAGGATGTACCCGGTCTGTAAACCAGAGGCTCTGTATATTTAGGATGCATCTGGTCTATAAACCAGAGGCTCTGGATGGACAGTTGGATAAATGGTTATATATTTAAGATGTACCCGGTCTATAAACCAGAGTCTCTGGATGGACAGTTGGATAAATGGCTCTATATTTAGGATGTAACTGGTCTAGAAAACCAGAGGCTCTGGATGGACAGTTGAATACATGGTTCTATATTTAGGATGTACCCAGTCTATAAACCAGAGGCTCTGGATGGACAGTTGGATAAATGGTTCTATATTTAGGATGTACCCAGTCTATAAACCAGAGGCTCTGGATGGACAGTTGGATAAATGGCTATATATTTAGGATGTACCTGGCCTGTGACCCAAAGAATTTAGTTGCACGGTTGACCCCGCAGAAGATACAAGAGGAAATATTTGCTTGATGTCACACACTTTTCTTAAACGAGGAATGAATTTGCAATGACATTTTGTATTTAGCCTATAGAATGGAGAATAAAGGCACTTGTTTTGATCTATCGCTCCAGCTTGTCTCAAGAGAACAGAAAGTGACTAGGATAGTTTTTCTAACCTGATGGCTATTCATGCCAAGATCAACTGCCATCTAAAGTCTAAATGTAGGCTTATGCTGTGCTAAACAGGGCAGCAATGGATATTATAATTATGCAGGCTGTGCAGTTGTACAGGGGCCCTCTGGGACTTAGGAGTCCATTTCCCCAGATATGGGTCAGATGGGTGGCGTTGTCACACAGACATGGACACCACTCAACGCTATCCAGTTGTCAGTTTATATGCACTGAATCTTGTGAATCGGACCCAAAAATTGGTTCCTGTACATCCTGTGAGCTGCACTGAAGGATATCTTCCTTCCTATCTTCTGTAAACTACCAATTGACCTTCCCCCCATGTGATGAAGATGAAGCAAAATGTCTGTAGTTCATATCAGGAGAGCAGCTTTGGGTGAAAACAATGTCTGCTCCATAGATAAGGTGGAGGAGTGACATAGCCACCCAGGGACATGAAGAGTAAATATAAAGAGTAAAAAAGTAAATGAATGCAGGCACCACACCAAGTACTAGTAGGCTGCAATGTATTACATTTATGGTTTTGGGTTTAGAAACACTTTAAGTCCAGACAGCAGCCGGGGGTCCCTGCAATGTAAAAAAAACCCCAGTGATAGCTTTGATATACTGTAGATAACAATGCATTGAAAATTGCACAGATGTGTTAAAGTAAAAATCCATAAAGCGAAAAAAACCATCTGGAAAGTCATCACATCATTCAGGCCTTTTGGCCATCGCGACCAAAAAATATCCCCACATAGTCTTCAAGCAAAGAAGCTAAGAAACGATAAATATATCCACATGCAGTAGTCTTCTTGTGGAGAAGCTATGAAACCAGCGAAAATACCCACGTGGGTAAAATAAGTATTGAACATGTGACCATTTTTCTAGGTAAATATATCGGTAAAGGTTCTACTGACATAACGTTTCCACCACATATCGGTAACAACCCTTGCAATCCATCCATACAAAGACACCAAAACAAATCCGTCCAGAAATGAAGTCCTGCGTAATAAAAAGGAAGGACACAGGGAAAAGTATTGAACCCGCCAACTGAAATGTATTTAATACTTGGTACAAAATCCTTTGTTGGTAATGATGGCTTCAAAACGCCAGCTCCTGTATGGAGAAACGAGTCTCGGATGTGATTTTGGCCCATTCTTCCACACAGTCTTCAAATCTTGAAGGTTCTGCAGGCCTCTTCTATGAACTCCGATCTTTAGTTATTTCCATAGATTTTCTATTGGATTCAAGTCCTGAGATTGGCTGTGCCATTCTAGCAACTTTATTTTCTTTCTTAGAAACCAATGGAGAGTTTCCTTGGCTTTGTGTTTGGGGTCATTGCCTTGCTGAAATGTCCTCCCTCGTTTCATCTTCATCATCCTGGAAGATGGCAGCAGATTTTTATCAAGAATGTCTTGGTACATTTTTCCATTCATCCGTCCTTCAACGACTAGAAGTTTGCCAGTACCGTATTCTGAAAAACAGCCCCACACCACCATGATGTTCCCATCTCCAAACCTCACTTTTGGAATGGGGGGTGTTTCTGGGGTGATGTGCCATGTAACCTCCAAACATGGGGTGTATTATGGCATCCAAATAGTTCCATTTTGGTCTCATCTGACCAGACTATATTCTGCCTGTATTTCACAGGCTTGTCTAAATGTTGTGCAGCAAACTTTAAATGAGCTTCACCGTGCTTTTTTTCAGCAATGGAGCCTTGCGTAGTGAGCGTGCATACAGGCCATGCCGGATGAGTGCATTACTTATTGTGTACCTGCTAATTCCAGGTCTTTCTGAAGCTCTCCACAAGTGGTCCTTGGCTCTTAGACAACTCTACTGATAATTCTTTTCACTCCTCTGTCAGAAATTTAACACATGGTCGTGGCCGGTTTATGGTAAAATGATGTTCTTTCCACTTTATGGCCCCAACAGTGCTCACTGGAACATTCAGAAGTTTAGAAATCCTTCTCTAACTAATGCCATCAGTATGTTTTGCAACATTAGGGTTGCAAAGGTCTTCAGAGAGCTCTTTGCTTTTAACCATCATGAGATGTTTGTTGTGTGATGCCTTAGTAATGAGACACCTTTCTATAGGCCATCAGATGAGACTGAACCGGCTGATATTAATTTGCACTGACAAGGGGCAGGATGGCTTTCTAATTACTGATAGATTTCAGCTGGTGTCTTGGCTTTTCTTGCCTTTTTTGCACCCCCTTTCTTCGTGTGTTCAATACTTTTTCCCTGCCTCATTCCATTTTATTACACAGAACTTAATTTCTGAACTTATTTGTTTCGGTGTCTTTGTATTTATGGATTGCATGGGTTGTTACCGACGTGGTAAAATTTTCATGTCAATAGCACCTTTACCAATATATTTACCTAGAAAAATGGTGATGGGTTCAATACTCATTTTACCCGCTGTAGTCTTCTTGTAGAGAAACTATGAAACCGGTAAATATATCCACATAATGAAGGAAACCAATCAGGGCAAACAAAACCCTAAATACAACCAGTAAGGATGCGAGCTGAACACTGTAGGCAATTTACACAATACCTATATAACAAATACACAGAAAGGAGTGCAGTGCAAAACAATATTGAAATGTTATACAAGTCAATATATTAAAAAGAGAAAGAGTCCCAAACCTTGATGAGCTGTCAATACATGCACATATCCAATGAAATAGAGCGTGACTAATGTGGTATGTTTCCCCAAAAATAAGGCGGGGTCTTATATTAAGTTTGCCTACAAAAAAAACACACTAGGGCTTATTTTCAGGGGATGTCTTATTTATTTGTACAATATATACATATCCTGTTCCTTTAAAGCAGTGGTTCTCAACTCCGGTCCTCGGGATCCACTAACAGGCCAGGTTTGCAGGATAACTGAAATACATCACAGGTGATATCATTTGCTGCTCAGTGATTGCAGTATTCTAGTCTGCATCTCCCCAAGGTAATACTGAAAATTTGGCCTGTTGGTGGGTCCTGAGGACCGGAATTGAGAACCGCTGCTTTAAAGTACGATAGACATTACAGTGCTTGTGCTGAGTCATTAACCCCTCTCTATGGTATGTTCTAAAAATCCTGAAATAACACAATTCATTTTTTTTTTTTTTAAGTTCCTTTTTCCCCCATCTTGTCCCACCCCCCCCCCCCCGCACTGAAGAGGGAGGGGCTGCAGATATCAGCGGGGAGTAGAAGATCCGAGACCGCCGCCGACGTCAGCCCGCTCCATGCACTAGAGAGGGAGGGGCTGCAGGTATCAGCTGGGAGGAGAAGAGCCGAGATCCTCGCTGATGCCAGCCCACTCCATGCACTAAAGAGGGAGGGCCTGCAGACGTCATCGGGGAGGAGAAGAGAAGAAAAAAGAGCCGAGATCCCCGCTGACGTCAGGCCGCTCCGTGCACTGATGAGGGAGGGGCTGCAGACGTCAGTCGGGAGAAGAGAAGAGAGAAGAGCCGAGATCCCCCTGACCTCAGCCTGCTCCGTGCAGTGTAGAGGGAAGAGGCTGCAGATGTCAGCCGGGAGGAGAGAAGACCTCAAGGTCAGCGCGGCTGTAAACATGCTATTTTTTTACTACAGTTACAAACGGAGACACTGCAGCTTATACCAGTACAGTATAATCATATTACTAAATGGATTACAGTTTTTTAAGGAACTTTACTAGGTCTTATTTTCGGCTTAGGGCTTATATTGCAACCCTCACTGATAATCACACTAGGTCTTATTTTCAGGGTAGGTCTTATTTTCACGATAGGTCTTATTTTCAGGGTAGGGCTTATTTTCAGGGAAACACGGTAACATCAATGTGGCAAACGTGCTAGGCCCCACCTTCAAGGAGCAAATTAGCCGCTCACCTCAACTCCTGAACTAACAGGAAAGTCATAACAGGCATTCCCTCTTAGAGAGATAAGCCTGAGGACTGTGATGTTGCTGGGAACGCTGCTCCAAGTGTGGGGCTGTCATGTATATATGTAATTAAAGAAGGCAACAAAATAGTGGTCTCCATTTCCAAAAGTTTAATAAAAGAATACATAAAAACACACTCACATTCGTTGGCATTGGCCTCAGTGCATGTAGATTGTTCGCCATTAATGTCTAAACCACTGGCAACAAAAGTGAGTACATCCCTAAGTGAAAATGTCTAAATTGGACCCAATTAGTCATTTTTCCTCCCTTTCCCTTTTCCTGTAACTTGTTAGTGTTATAAGGTCTCAGGTGTGAATGGGGAGCAGGTGTGTTAAATTTGGTGTTATCGCTCTCACTCTCTTATGCTGGTCACTGGAAGTTCAACATGGCACCTCATGGCAAAGAACTCTCTGAGGATCTGAAAAAAAGAATTGTTGCTCTACATGAAGATGGCCTAGGCGATAAGTAGATTGCCAAGACCCTACAACTGAGCTGCAGCACGGTGGCCAACACCATACAGCGGTTTAACAGGAGAGGTTCCACTCAGAACAGCGCCTCACCATGGTCGACCAAAGAAGTTGAGTGCAGTGCTCAGCGTCATATCCAGAGGGTGTCTTTGGGAAATAGACGTATGAGTGCTGCCAGCATTGCTGCAGAGGTTGAAGGGTGGGGGGTCAGCCTGTCAGTGCTCAGACCATACTCCACACACTGCATCAAATTGGTCTTCATGGCTGTCGTCCCAGAAGGAAGCCTCTTCTAAAGATGAGGCACAAGAAAGCCTGCAAACAGTTTACTGAAGACAAGCAGACTAAGGACATGGATTACTGGAGCCATGTCCTGTGGTCTGATGAGACCAAGATAAACTTATTTGGTTCAGATGGTGTCAAGCGTGTGTGCGGCAACCAGGTGAGGAGTACAAAGACAAGTGTGTCTTGCCTACAGTCAAGCATGGTGGTGGGAGTGTCATGGTCTGGGGCTGCATGAGTGCTGCCAGCACTGGGGAGCTACAGTTCATTGAGGGAACCATGAATGCCAACATGTACTGTGACATACTGAAGCAGAGCATGATCCCCTCCCTTGAGAGACTGGGTCGCAGGGCAGGATTCCAACATGATAACGACCCCAAACACCTCCAAGACGACCACTGCCTTGCTAAAGAAGCTGAGGGTAAAGGTGATGGACTGGCCAAGCGTCTCCAGCCCCAAACCCTATTGAGCATCTGTGGGGCATCCCCAAACTGAAGGTGGAGGAGTGCAAGGTCTCTAACATCCACCAGCTCCATAATGTCATCATGGAGGAGGGGGAAGAGGACTCCAGTGCCAACCTGTGAAGCTCTGGTGAACTCCATGCCAAATAGGGTTAAGGCAGTGCTGGAAAATAATGGCGGCCACACAAAATACAAGCTGTACACTCACTACTTTACATTGTAGCAAAGTGTAATTTCTTCAGTGTTGTCACATGAAAAGATAGAATAAAATATTTACAAAAATACGAGGGGTGTACTCACTTTTGTGAGATACTGTAGATCCCCTGCAGCCAGCAATAATTGACCCCCAGCAACAATACTCCCCAGCCCAGCAACAATAGACCACCCACACAACAGTAAACCCCCTCTGCAACAATGGACCCTCTTCAAAACAATATACCACCCCAGCAACAATAGACCCCCTGCAGCTACAACTGATCTCCCAGCAGCCAGTATCAATAGACCCTCTGGCAGCCAGATAAAAAAGGCCTCTCCCTCAACAGTAACCCCCCCCCCCCTCCCCCAGCAGCAAAAGAACCCCATGCAAAAAGAGTTCCCGCCAGCACCTTCTGTATCCTCCCTTATACCCTAATAGATTGTAAGCTCTTCTACCTTCTGTATCCTTTCTTATACCCTAATAGATATTAAGCTCTTCCACCTTCTGTATCCTTTCTTATACCCTAATAGATATTAAGCTCTTCCACCTTCTGTATCCTCCCTTATGCCCTAATAGAGTGTAAGCTCTTCTACTATCTGTATCCTACCTTATACTCTAATAGATTGTAAGCTCTTCTACCTTCTGTATCCTCCCTTATACCCTAATAGATTGTAAGCTCTTCTACCTTCTGTATCCTTTCTTATACCCTAATAGATTGTAAGCTCTTCTACCTTCTGTATCCTTTCTTATACCCTAATAGATATTAAGCTCTTCAACCTTCTGTATCCTCCCTTATACCCTAATAGAGTGTAAGCTCTTCTACCTTCTGTATCCTCCCTTATACCCTAATAGATTGTAAGCTCTTCTACCTTCTGTATCCTTTCTTATACCCTAATAGATTGTAAGCTCTTCTACCTTCTGTATCCTTTCTTATACCCTAATAGATATTAAGCTCTTCAACCTTCTGTATCCTCCCTTATACCCTAATAGAGTGTAAGCTCTTCTACCTTCTGTATCCTCCCTTATACCCTAATAGATTGTAAGCTCTTCTACCTTCTGTATCCTTTCTTATACCCTAATAGATTGTAAGCTCTTCTACCTTCTGTATCCTTTCTTATACCCTAATAGATATTAAGCTCTTCCACCTTCTGTATCCTCCCTTATGCCCTAATAGAGTGTAAGCTCTTCTACTATCTGTATCCTACCTTATACTCTAATAGATTGTAAAGCTCTTCCACCTTTTGTATCCTCCCTTATGCCCTAATAGATTGTAAGCTCTTCCACCTTCTGTATCCTCCCTTATGCCCTAATAGATTGTAAGCTCTTCCACCTTCTGTATCCTCCCCTATGCCCTAATAGATTGTAAGCTCTTCCACCTTCTGTATCCTCCCTTATACCCTAATAGAGTGTAAGCTGTTCTACCTTCTGTATCCTCCCTTATGCCCTAATAGATTGTAAGCTCTTCTACCTTCTGTATCCTCCCTTATACCCTAATAGATTGTAAGCTCTTCTACCTTCTGTATCCTTTCTTATACCCTAATAGATTGTAAGCTCTTCCACCTTCTGTATCCTCCCTTATACCAGGGATATACTGGCCATCAGGACTACCGGGAGTTTCCCGGTGGGCCGATGGCTCAGTGGGCCGGTTTGCTCTTTGTGTCTCCCCCTCCTGTAGGCTCCTGCTGGAGGACGAGCCACATAGAGCATGGCTTTGTAATTGCCATGCCGATCATCCTCCCTGTCCTGTTGTTCAAAGTTTGCAGTATGGGACGGGTCTCCTGCTTGTCATAATGACAGCCGGCACAGCCAGCTCGAGTAGCAGCGCTTCCACTCCTAAGCCCGCCACTGTGTGTGCAGATTGAGGAGCACATCTCCACCCTCTAATGTCCGGAGAAGGTACAGACTCAGAACAGTAAAATGCAAGGCTGAATGATGTTATTTCAGTGTCCCCTGACCATCAAAGGGAGGGGGGGATATTTGCATTTCATCTAATCTCAATCAAGTGTTAGCTAATGTAATGCTTTGTCCATGCTGCAGCCCTTAAATCCAACACCCCCAGCCAAATTTTGACTTCAGTTCCAGGAAGAAGAAGCCAGAATCAGTCCTCTGCTTGCTAACTCCCATGTGAGATTTGTCCTTTATGTTAACTTCAGGGAGGGGGAGAAGGAGGTTCTGCAGCAGCAGGACAGTCATATGGTTGTACTTTTAGTGCAGGTGATGGAGGCAGAGGGGAACAGGACCAGCATTCTCTTATCTATTCATGTTGTCATGTATTTAGTCTGGCTCTATATACTACCCCTACCTGGCTCTATATACTACCCCTACCTGGCTCTATATACTACCCCTACCTGGCTCTATATACCACCCTAACCTGGCACTATATTACCCTAACCTGGCTCTATACACCATGCCTACTTTGCTCTATACACCACCCTAACCTGGCTCTATACACCACCCTAACCTGGCTTTATATACCAGCCCTACCTGGCTCTATACACCACCCTAACGTGGCTCTATACACCAACCTAACCTGGCTCTATACACCACCCTAACCTGGCTCTATTCACCAACCTAACCTGGCTTTATATACCAGCCCTACCTGGCTCTATACACCACCCTAACCTGGCTCTATACACCACCCTAACCTGGCTCTACATACCGCCCTAACCTGGCTCTATACACCACCCTAACCTGGCTCTATATACCGCCCCTATCTGCCAGTATACTACCCTAACATCATTTGACGTTGAAGTGCAGTACGCTGCCTAAGGGAGTGTGGGGGGGGGGGGGGG
>BLSH010496705.1:120354-135581 GCA_018402905.1 Glandirana rugosa
GCCCCGAGAACGAAAGTCGTCCCAGAGTTGGTGACGACGGCACGTAGGTTGAAGGAAATCAGAGACGGGGAGTCGGAGGTCCGTCGATTTACCTCAAACGGTCCCAGACGTACATTGTGGACAGGAACTGAGTCCTCACAGCCATATAGACCATCGTTATAACCACCGAGGTAACGATCTCTGACGTCGTCGCCTATGGTGCCAGACGCTCCGGTTGTGCCATAATAACGATACTGATAAGGACACACGGGGACATGAGAGGACTCATAGGACTTCTAGTCACCATCACCTCCTTTATGCATACGATCGAACCTGAGGTGCCTGGAGGCTGAGGGGCAGAGACTAAAGGAAGTTGGATGCACGGCAGCAGTGGTTGAGACCCTGCTGAAAGCAAGAGCCCCGGCAACCAACGCAACATACGCAAGAGTGCGTGTAAGATTTTCTGTGTTCGCAAGAACTCAAGAATTTAACCCGAAGGCTCCGTCAGTATACCAGATACTGGCCTTTCTACAAGCCGGACTGGAAAAGGGGCTACATGCTAACACACTCCGAGTACAGGTATCAGCACTATCCTCACTGACGGGAGTCAGATGGTCCACAGAACCACTAGTGAAACAGTTTCTAAGGGCCTGTACCAGAATTCAGCCTTCAAGACGGTCATATATCCCTCCATGGGACCTGCAGGTGGTCCTAGACACATTAACACAAAACCCCTTCTCGGGGGGTCAAACATCAATGTGGGACATAACACTGAAGGCGGTATTCCTCACAGCCATTACCTCAGGGAGGAGAGTATCGGACATCCACGCACTAGGCTACAAGCCACCTTACTCCTGCCACTTCCCGGACAGGGTAGTATTAAGAACACTGCCACACCATCGCCCGAAGGTAAACACAGCATTTCACCGTAGTCAGGACATAGTGCTCCCAACCTTGCAGAGGGACACACTAGCAGAACCAAGCGAGTTAGATGTTGGGGCTACGCTGAAAACCTATGTAGAGAGGACCTCTACTTTCAGGAAGGCGGAGAACCTATTCGTGATTCCAGAAGGAGGCAGAAAAGGGCTAGCAGCGTCCCCTAGGACGTTGGCTACATGGCTGGTAAAGTTAATTCGGAGAGCATACTGCATTAAGAAGCTAGAACCACCAAGAGGACTGAAGGCCCACTCCACCAGGAGTATGGCGACCTCATGGGCCGAATTCAAAGGAATCTCGCCAGAGATAATATGCAGGGCCGCAACCTGGTCCACATTTAGCACATTCCTGGACCACTATAAGGTGGATCCAGCAGCCTTAACCACAGTGCAATTCGGCCGCGCTGTATTGGACAGACCCATTCACTAAATAAAGATTACAGCATTACCCACCCTTGTTCTTTTGTGGTGATTGCTAAGTCCCATGCGTATATGCTGTCGTGCTTGTGTCAGGAAAACGGAAAATTGTATACTTACCTGACGGTAATTTTCCTTTCCTGATGCAAAGCACGACAGCATATAGGTCCCTCCCAAGGGGCTTCGCATTGATGATAGCTAAAGAGAATGCTGCATGATGGGATGTGAATGGCTTTATAGTGTAACCGGATCCTGGAACTGGGCTTGGGGTGGAGCCAGCCCATGCGTATATGCTGTCGTGCTTTGCATCAGGAAAGGAAAATTACCGTCAGGTAAGTATACAATTTTCCGTTATTTCCTCTCTAGGGACACCCACCGTAAGTAAATGAATCCACATGCGTCTCTTGGAGACCATAGGCCTTGCCTTCCTTGTATGTGACTCAGCTCAGCTATCATTTGAGCTGATCAAATACTCAGCTTCCCGCTCATGGGAAGTGCCAGTGGCAGACGTCCTACTTTTACTTACAGGCTTAGCCCCTTTGTCCTTTGTTAGGGCATCATTAGACTTGTTTATGAGGGCTGCACACCACTCATTCAAATCTTCAGCTCTGCCTACAGGGGTTCGAACACACTTCAAAGCCACTGCAGGTCTAACTTTGATTACCCTACTTTCTAAATATTTTGCCTTGCTTGCAGTGTCTTCCAAACACTCAGATGCCACTTCAAGCTGCACCTTCAGTACATCTCTTTCAAATTCTACCTTTTTCCTCTTTTCAGATTCAATATGTAGAGCATACAGGAAGTGTAAACCAAACACAGCAACTGCCCGCATCTCTCCCCTACTGAACCCAAACCTTTTTAGACTAAAATCTGAGGAAAGATCAGAGACAGCATCCCCCCAAGCTCTGTTCAAAGGAGAAACATATCTAGCCAGTTCCTCTGCAACAGACATCCACTGACTGTCTCTGGCCCAGTTAGGAAGGGTGCACACCTTCAAGTCCTCCTGGACACCAGAAACCTTTGCAGCCTTACTCTTCCTAATCAGTGTACACAGCATTTTATTCAGCATAAGCAACAAAACACACTACATAAAACGGGTCTGCTTCACTTGAATTTCAGCACAAATCCAGGACGAGCCCCCAATTGCTTTGCTTGCGTTTATCTAGCAAGGTTACTTGTGGTAAAACCAAGGAAGCTTAGACTTCTGTAGTGTATCAATGCTTTACTAAACAGAAAATCTGCATCTACAATACACAACAACATACATACACACACAATACAATACAACTCATAGCTTACAAAATATGTCTCCAACATGCACAATATCAATCATCCTTTCTAGCAAAATATAAGCATGTACAAAATGTACGCATTAAGTTTACTAAACGATTACTCAACTTAGGGGGGTCAAGATGTAATGTCCTTCTTTGCTCAGTCCAGCTCAAAAAAATGGCTCTAAAGATCTCCAACTTCTAGCAGCCATGTGTTGCTCCTTTGTCTTCTCAAAACACAACTCTCTTTGTCCCTCCATATGCTTGTTTCAAAACCTAAAAACTCTTCCCCAACTTCTGACATCACATCCTGCAGAGAACGTCCTCTCTAGCACTCCAAACTGGTTTATTTACATATCAACGGAGGGGGAGGGGGGAACCTGAAAGCACATGGTCTAAAAATCTAACGCCATATTATATGCTATAAAATCAGTACAAAAAAATCACGGCAACACAGTCATCATGGATCAAAGGGTGAGTACATGGAATGAAAACTGGCAAAGGGGGCGAGTCCAAAGGGTGGTGATAAATAGGGAGTATTCAGAATGGTCTGGTGTGGAAAGTGGGGTCCCCCAGGGTTCTGTCCTGGGACCAATCCTATATAATTTATTCATAAACGATCTGAGGATGGGATAAACAGCTCAATTTCAGTTTTTGTGGACGATACAAAGCTAATCAGGACAATAACTTTCACGCAAGATGTGGATACCTTGCAAGAAGATCTAAACAAATGAATGTGGTGGCAACTACATGGCAAATGAGGTTTAATGTTTGAAAATGTAAAATAATGCATTTGGGTGCCAAACATATGAATGCAGTTTACTCGGTAGGAGGAGAACCTCTGGGGGAATCTAGGATGGAAAAGGACCAGGGGGTCCTAGTAAATGACAGGTCCAGCAATGGCCAGGTTGCATGCTCGGATAAGGGTCTGGTTTGGATTTTAGGGGGGACCCCACATCAATGTTTTTAAATTTTGGCACGCGGTTCCCCTTAAAATCCAAACCAAACCTGAAGGGACTGGTTTGGTCTCGGGGGGACCCCACGCAATTTTTTTCGGTGATTTTTTTATATATTGCCGGAAACCGGCAATACATTACAGCTGTGATAATAAATGACAATTTTTCCTTAGAAAATGTCATTTTGCTCTGGCTATGTTCTAAACATCACAGATGTGCACCCTTTTACAGGCAGACTAAGGAGGCCCCCCAGGCACATTATTTAAAGGAATATTTAATTTTTATTGTTTCAATTTAAGCCAGTGGTTCTCAACTCCTGTCCTCGGGACCCACTAACAAGCCAGGTTTGCAGGATAACTGAAATACATCACAGGTGATATAATTTGCTGCTCAGTGATTGCAGTATTCTAGTCTGCATCTCCCTAAGGTAATACTTAAAATCTGGCCTGTTAGTGGGTCCTGAGGACCGGAGTTGAGAACCACTGCTTTAAGCATTATTAAAATCACTGCTCCTGAAAAAACAATCGATTTAAAAACTTTTTTTGCATTGATACATGTCCCCTAGGGCAGGACCCGGGACCCCATACACTTTTTATGATAATAACTTGCATATAAGCTTTTAAAATGAGCACTTTTGATTTTTCATGTTCGGGTCCCATAGACTTTAACGGTGTCTGAATGTTCGCACAAATTTGTTGTCTGTTCGGATGTTCTGGTGTGAACCGAATGGGGGGTATTTGGCCCATCCCTATAAACAATACCCCTGTATCGGTACCCCCCGCAGGGGCTGCCGAAAACTGTGGTTTGTCTGTCACCCTGCCCAGCCAGGCATTCAATTTCTCAAGCACTCAGAATCATTGAACAGTCCATTCACTTGTTTATTTGTATTTTATTGAGGGGATTAACTTGAATGGGGATAGGATATATGGGATGCCCACAATGATTCAATGCAAACTTGCTTTGGACTTCTATATAAACTCCAGACTTCTTTCCAGCACAACTCTTGCTTAAGTCCTCTTTCTCTAGATGTCTGTCCAGGACAGCACTAGAGAGATACGGCTCCACCTCTGAAGGCAGGAAACACAAAAGGGTTAAGTCCATAAAGGGACGGCTCCCCTTACTCTTCCCCAACCTTTGTGCTTCCTCCACCGGAGGAGGAGGCGGGTGTGTAACTCTAAAGATCTGAGGTACCTTTTTTGCGGATCAGGGGTCCCCTGGTCAGGCAAAGGGAAAGCTAGGACCGGCGTCATCTCCTCCAAACAGTCCAGGGGGGCTGGCGCTCCCTGCGCAAGCTTGCAGCACTGGTGTTTGCATCTGGAAGCCAGACGAGCAGTGCTGGGGGCGTAGGTCACAAGTTCAGGGCTGTGGAACGCATGGAGGACGGGGCCTTCCGGCACGTCACTTCTGGTTCCGGGTCCCGCGGGGAGCGTGGATGCCGGAGCCATGGCTGTTTACTTTTAATACACCGGCCACAATAGCAGATGGTCCAGGCTCCTCGGACTAGTGCAACGGCAAGATGCAGCAGGAGGGTGCGGATCCAGCGGAGGGTGGCAGTGACGCCGACATAGCTCAGGTAGGCGGCACAAAGGTGTCTTAGCTTACAGGGCTGAGGGAGAAAAAAAGGGGGGTCCTCCTAGGTCCTGGCCCCCTGGGTGCCTCCTTTTTTCTGTTTTGTTTGGTGAGGCCGGTTCCGGGCTGAAGAGCCTTGCGAATCCGTTCTGGCTGGTGGTGGGTGCATATAGGGTGTCGGTGGTGGCACATTATGTGAATTGGTTATTACTGACAGCTGTATGGTGGTTTGTTCCCTGCTCCTTCTTCTCTCCTTCTCTTGTTCAGGCTCAGCCCAGAGATTCGGAGAGGTCAGGGGGTAAACCTTGTATTGATAAATTGGTATACAAGGAAGCTACGGGAGCATGCAAAGAGTTGATTTCGGGTAGTAAAAAAGAGATAAAAGCTATAAAATCTTGAACCTTGAAACCCCAAAACCACCAGCCGTAGCACCCCCCGCTTCAGCCCCAAAGGAGGGTGTAGAAATGGGGGGAGACAAATTGGATTCCCTGGATGACCTAAGTGAAGCAGCATCGTCCTAGGATGCACCAAGTCAAGAGAAAAAATCGCCCAGATACAGGCTCTCGCTCGAGGAGGTGGATGCTTTGTTGGGGTTGATTTATGAGACGTTAGACAGCAAGGAAGAGCAAACCTCTCTGTCCCTCCATGATCAGATGTATCAGACCCTGAAAAAGGATCAGGGTAGAGTTTTTCCGGTACATAGCTCCCTGGCAGTAAGAAAAAGTGGATGGAGCCAGAGAAAAAATAGTTTTTTTCTAAGAGCTTAAAAAGGAAGTTTCCCTTCAGTGAATATGCAGTATGCATATGGAATAAAGTTCCCAAAGTGGATGCAGCCTTTTCACAGTGCACCAAGTCTACTGACCTCGCATTTGAGCACATGGGAGTCCTTAGGGAACCCATGGACAAGAGAATGGAGGTACTTTTAAAACGGTCATGGGAAGTAGTCATTACAAGTTTAAAACCAGCGATGGCCACTACGGTAGTAGATGTAACTTGGAAGTCTGGTTGGACAAGCTGCGGGCTCACTTGGAAGGAGGAACCTCAAGAAAAGAGATTTTAGATTCCCTACCTATGCTGCACAGGCAGCAGGCTAAATGGCAGATGCCTCTATAGAGTCGGTCAAGTTGGTGGCAAAAGCTGCAGCCCTGGTTAATTCCTCTTGCAGGGCTCTGTGGTTAAAATCCTGGTCAAGGGACCCAGCTTCTAAAACTAGACTTTGTGGCATCCCATTTGAGGGGGACCTGTTGTTCGGGCAGGATCTAAAGAGAGTTCTAGACTGAACTGCCGACAAGAAAAAGGCTTTTCCGGTTAAAAATAAGAAAACCTCAAGGAAGCATTTTTTTTTCGTCCCCAAAGACAAGGGGGTTACAGGGGCAGATTCCTAAGGGATCAGCTGCAAAGGAACAGTGGGGGAAGGAGAAACAGAAAAATATCCTGTTTTCCTCTCCTAAAAAAACACCAAGTCCCAATGACTTAGTTCCTGTGGGGGGGGGGGGGGGGGGAGATTAGGGTAGTTCCTTCCTCAGTGGGAAAAAAAATCACCCAAAATGGTTTTATTTTGAGGATAGTCAGGGAAGGTTACCAAGTCCAGTTCAAGGGCGCTCCACCCGTAAGGACATTTGTAACCTCCCCTCCCAGGGATCCCCATAAGGCGGAAGCCTTGTTGGTCCAAATTGGCAACCTGATGGACCAGAGGGTACTCATTTCAGTGCCACAGCAAGAAATAAACCAAGGGTTTTACTCACAAGTGTTCATGGTACGCAAACTGTCGGGCAAGTTCTGTCTGATATTGAACTTAAAATCACTCAACAGATGGGTGGTCTACCAGAAATTCCGGATGGAAACAATATTCACAGTGAAGTTGATACTTTCCCCAGATTGCTTCATGGCTTCCCTCGATCTGAGGGACGCCTATTTACACATCCTGATTCAGGAAAACTCTCAGAAGTTCATGAGGGTGGCGATCGTATGGGGAAGGGAGTTCAAGGCCCTGCCTTTTGGCCTGTCCTCATCCCCCAGGATTTTTATGAAAGTCCTGGCAGAGGCATTAGCCCCCCTGAGACTGAAAGGAATTGCTGTCATTCTGTACCTAGATAACCTTTTATTTTTTGCCCCCTCCACACTCCATATATAAGCGGACCTGTGGGTGGCCATCTCCTTTCTGGAAGAATTGGGGTGGCTAATAAACTGAAAAATCAAATCTAACCCCGACGCAAGCCTTCCCTTACCTAGGGTTCCTGGTGAACTCGATGGAACAGAAGATCTACCTTACAGAGGACAAAGCAGAGAAAGTAGAGGCAACAGCAAGTTTTTTTCAAAGCAGCCTGACTGTATCTATTCGCTCAGCTATGTCCGGCCTAGGGCTGCTGGCAGCAACGATCCCAGCAGTTCCAAGGGCAAGGGCCCATTTTAGGTGTCTCCAGGTACGCGGTGCCCATCCTTGATCAGGCTGGTGAACACAATTTTGCTTGGGCCGAGAGGAATCTAGGTTCTTTATCGGCAGTCCACAGAAGGGGAGTGGACAATCAGCTGGCGGACTTTCTGAGCTGACATCAAGTGGGCAAATCGGAATGGGCATTGAACAACAAAGTATTCTATCAGGTGGCAGAAATATGGGGCCTTCCAGAATTGGGCCTCTTTGCCACCAATGCGAACACCAAAGTTCCAGTATACTTCTCGCTGGAAAGAGAGGGGGGCCATGGGGATAGATGCCCTGGCCCAAAAGTGGGCATTTCGTCTGTGCTACACCTTTCCCCCGTTCAAACTCATTCCGCTGGTCCTGAGGAAGTTTGCTCAGGAGCACATTACATTGATTCTAGTGGTCCCTTATTGGCCAAAAAGGCTGTGGTTCTCCACATTGCTACATCTGGCAAGGGACCCTCCCCTCATGCTACCCGAGAGGGACGATTCGCTCTCTCTGGGCCCGGTCCTGTTACGAAAGATACAGAGCCTGAAGTTGTCAGCCTGGTGACTCCTGAAGTCTAAGGGTGATAAAAACTATTCTTTCCAGTAGAAAGAAAGTGACCCAAGCTATTTATTTTACATTTTGGACTTTTTTTTGCTCATGGTTAGACACCAGGAAGCTGTCAACAGATGTGCCAGGAGTTTTTTCAGGATGGACTGGCCATAAGTACCTTGAAAGTGCAAGTAGCAGCCTTGTCCGTTTTTTTGGAGCAACCCCTGGCATTAGACCCGCTAGTTAGCAGGTTCTTTAAGGGGTTAGCCAGAATTAGGCCTGCTCTGTTCAAAATTTGACTATAATGTTGCAGGGCTGGATTAAGCGTTCGCAAGTGGAGGGTTCTTGCCTAAGGTGGTTTCTAAATGCCACAGGACTCAGGAGATTGTTCTGCCTTCTTTCTCACGTCTCCAACTGGACCAAGAGAAGCAGAATTCCACCAACTGGACGTGAGGGCCTGTGTCTTGCTTTATTTAGAATTATCAAAAGACTTAGGAAGTCCAATGCTCTTTTCATTTTTCATTCTGGCAAAAGGTAAAAGATTGGGATGTCAAGCTTCGAAAGGCACAATCGCCAGCAGGATTAAACAAGCTATTTTGGAGGCTTACAAAATTCTTAAGAAAGAATTCCCTTTTCCCCCCCATGGCTCATTCCACACGGGCACTGTCGGCCTCTTGGGCGGAACGAGCTGGGGTGACACCAGAGCAAATTTGCCGAGCAGCGACATAGTCAAGCTATTCGACCTTTATGAAGCTTTACAGGTTGGACCCTATCTCATCGCAAGATCAAGCGTTTGGGAGAAAAGTCCTCCAGGCGGTAGTCCCCTCCTAATCTTGTAATTTCTCCTTGATCCTCTCTAGTGCTGTCCTGGACAGACGACTAGAGAAAAACAGTTAGACTTACTGGTAACTGTTTCTGGGAGTCGTCCAGGACAGCAGGGATTCCCTCCATATATGCTGTTATAACCTTGGATGAGTATGTTTGTTTCTTTCAGAAATCGTTCCGGGGAAGTTCTCAGATAAAGACTGGGGAAGGGTAAGGGGAGCCGCCCCTTTATGGACTTAACCCTTTTGTGTTTTCTGCCTTCTGAGGTGGAGATGTATATCTCTAGTGCTGTCCTGGACGACTCCCAGAAACAGAGTTACTGGTAAGTCTAACTCTGGTTTTCCTTTCCTCCTCCAGCACTTCACTTGCTGCAGACTGTTACTCCTCCAGACTAGCTAGCACCACATGGTTAGGCCTGACACTGACTCAGCCAGGCCTCAGTGGATTGCCTTTTTGCAGGCATGGACCTCGGGCCCCTATTGTGTAGAAACAGTCCAAGTGCTAGCTGTCCTTGCCTTAGCTTCTAGTCCCAGATAGCTCTCTTCAGGCCCTGCCAGCCAGCCTGGCTGCAATGACCTCTCTCCATTGCCCTTTCCACAGTCCTCTCTTCTGGTTTTGCGCCCATCTCTCAAACTGCCTTCTCCCAGTTCTCTCAGGCATGCCTTCTCAGTCCTCCCGACTATGCCTCACTCACCACCACTTCACTTCTTGTGACCAGTTGTCCTCCCTGGAGACTCTTAGCAGTGTTCTCTTCCACTGTCCTCTACTTGCTCTCTCATGTGCTTCTCTTCCAGGATCTCTTCACTCCTCCTTAATGCACCTGAGCCCCAGACTGGGGAGCTCCCTGTGGGCCCCGACAGCCTCCACACTCTCTCACTCCAGCTCTTCCACCTGACAACCCCCCCCCCAGCTGGGCTGACCCTGGGTATTTAAGGAGGCCTGCCCCCTGCCAATCCAGGTTGGGGATTGGTCAAGGCTCCCTAAATTACCCCAGGTGGCAACACCTCCCCTCTCCACCTCTCCTTCCAGAGAACTCCAGAAGCTTGCGGAAAGAAGTGGAAGGTCCTGGTGACACACTTGTGAGTCACCCAGCCTTACCCTGAGCCACTCCCAGCCCAGAATGAAAACAAACAGGCCAAGCCACCAGCTAGACCTGCCTTAATTTTCCTACTCTGCTTGAAAAATCCTCACTCTAGCACCTACCTACCTAGAGGGTGCTACACCCCATAATGACAATGTGAAAGAAGTTTGTTCAAAATCTTTGCAAATGTATTAAAAATAAAAAACGAAAAAACAATCCCATGTACATAAGTATCACAGCCTTTGCTCGATACTTTGGTGAAGCACCTTTGAAACAAATTACAGCCTCAAGTCTTTTTGAGTATGATGCTACAAGCTTGGCACACCTATTTTTGGGCAGTTTCTCCCATTCTTCTTTGCAGGACCTCTCAAGCTCCATCAGGTTGAATGGGGAGCATCGGTGCACAGCCATTTTCAGATCTCTCCAGAGATGTTCAATCGGGTTCAAGTCTGAGCTCTGAATGGGCCACTCAAGGACATTCACAGAGTGGTCCCGTAGCCACTCCTTTGTTATCTTGGCTGTGTTCTTAGGGTTGTTGTCTTGTTGGAAGATGAACCTTCGCCCCAGTCTGAGTTTCAGAGTGTTCTGGAGCAGGTTTTCATCAAGGATGTCTCTGTACATTGCTGCATTCATCTTTCCCTCGATCCTGACTAATTTCCCAGTTCCTGCCACTGCTCCATGCTTCACTGTAGGGATGGTATTGGCCAGCTGATGAGCGGTGCCTGGTTTCCTCCAGACATGACACTTGCCATTCAGGCCAAAGAGTTCAATCTTTGTTTCATCAGACCAGAGAATTTTGTTTCTTGTCTTGATAGTCCTTCAGGTGCCTTTTGGCAAACTCCAGACGGGCTATCGTGTGCCTTTTACTGAGGAGTGGCTTCTGTCTGACCACTCTACCATACAGGCCTGATTGGTGGAGTGCTGCAGAGATGGTTGTTCTTCTGGAAGGTTCTCCTCTCTCCTCAGAGAAACACTGGAGCTCTGTCAGAGTGACTATCAGGTTCTTGGTCACCTCCCTGACTAAGGCCTTTCTCCCCCAATCGCTCAGTTTGGCCGGACGGCCCCCTCTAGGAAGAGTCCTGTTGGTTCCAAACTTCTTCCATTTATGGATGATGGAGGCCACTATGCTCATTGGGACTTTCAGTGCTTCAGAAATGTTTTTGTACCCTTCCCCAGGTCTGTGCCTCCATACAATCCTGTCTCTGAGGTCTACAGACAATTCCTTGGACTTCATGGCTTGGTTTGTGCTCTGACATGCACTGTTAATTGTGGGACCTAATATAGACAGGTTTATACCTTTCCAAATCATGTCCAATCAACTGAATTTACCAAAGGCGGACTTCAATCAAGTTGTAGAAACATCTCAAGGATGATCAGAGGAAGCAGGAGGCACCTGAGGTCAATTTTGGCATGGTAAAGGCTGTGATACTTATGTAGAAGGGATTTTTTCCTTTTTATTTTTAATAAATTTGCAAAGATTTCAAACAATGTTGTCACTATGGGGGATTGTTTTTAGAATTTTGAGGAAAATAATGAATTTAATCCATTTTGGAATAAGGCTGTGGAAAAAGTGAAGCACTGTGAATACTTTCCAGATACACTGTATTAGCAGATTTAGTGTTGTTACTGTGCTACTCAAAGATCATTTTAGCAGCAGGACTCACATGGAGGGATCTGCAACTGCTTGACAGTGTCAGGTTGTTCAGCACATTCTCCGTGTTATGGGGTGCACTTATATTGGTACAGACAAAGGAGACTGCTAGATGCCTTCATATTAGTCCTGGGGCCAGTCTGCTAAAATATAGCATTGAGAGGGGTATCACAAAGGGTATGTATAATGGTTTTGCATATATGTATTTATCTACTTTGTTTAATATGGTTAGGACTCAAAAAAATTAACATTTAGTCAGATAAATGCGAAACTGTCAGGGAACAACTGTTGCCCCTGGAATTCAGGTCTGGAAGCCTGTGCATGGGTGCACATAGAGCGTGCGCTCGCGTACGCGCCAGCATTGGCACCCAAACGGCCCATTTATGCGGACAGCACCCTGAAACCAGTGCTGTCCATTCTACAGCATTCCCTGTGTTCCGTGGCTATCTGTTCCTGACACTTCCTGTACCTGTGATCCGGCTTGCCTACCTTGCTTGAGCTCTGCCTGCAACGACCCTCAGCTTGCCTTTGACTACTCTTCTGCCTGATCCTTTGTACTTCTGCTGCCCGCCTGTTAACAACCCTGCCTGTACCCGGCTACCCGCTTGCCTGCTCCATCTGTACTTCACTTTCCCGTAGGGTTGCCACATCATCCCTTTAATCCAGGACACATATTAATTACACAGGTTGTTTTGTGGCTGATTAAGGTGGCAATTAAACACACTTGGTGCCTCATCTGCATTAAATTAGCCTCAGAACAA
Source organism: Glandirana rugosa (assembly GCA_018402905.1). Lineage (NCBI taxonomy): Eukaryota > Metazoa > Chordata > Amphibia > Anura > Ranidae > Glandirana > Glandirana rugosa. The sequence continues at coordinate 132,756 of BLSH010496705.1, forward strand.
CCTGTGTAATTCATGTGTCCTGGATTAAAGGGATGATGTGGCAACCCTACTTGCCCGCCCGCTACCGACCCGGCCTGTATCACCAATCTTCTGCCTTGCACGAGCCTCTCGAGGATCTTCACAAACATCATCTGTGTCCATCTCAGTCCTCCTGCCCCTCTGTGCTCTGGAACTCCCTGTCAGCTCTACCAGGGGTTCCTGAACCAGGGCCGTAAGAGAGGTTGCCCACTGCATTGCCAGACTCTACCACCAGGTACGTGACAGAAACATTGCATATTTTGTCTTCTTCTTTTGAGCCACCAGGTGGGGTTCTAGTCTCCTTTTCACCTTTTCCAGGCTGCACAGACCCTTCTCACATCAGGCAGCCCAAAAGCACAGCACATTTAATCAGATAAATGGAGTTGAAAAACAGCTCTGCTGTGTTGTCTCTTTTGTTAACCCATGGTGCTCTGTGAATCCTTTATCAGGAAACAATACTATTAAAAAAAATTGATAAACGAAAAATATGTTTTTCTTCAAAGCAGTTGCAAACCCTCACATATACCCAATGAAGTGAATGCCCTCAGGAGCTACAAAGAGATAAAACAAATCCTCCTACATATGTTGTACCTGTTTATCTGAAGTATCTCTTCTCTACATCCATTCAAAGTGAAGAATTTATAAAACTTTTCTAGAGTTCAGAAAAAAGGGATGGAGAGCTGAAATTACACTCTGCAGAGCCCAGTGAGGGGAGCTCTGAGAGCTGATTGGAGGGAAGGGATGCCACTCCCCCTTCACATAGCTCACAGGAACAGAGCTGAGGCTGTCAATATGCTGGAGGGTCCTCCCCTGTCACAGTTTTTCTCTTGGTGTCAGGAAAACTTGTCAGAAGGCTGATAGAAGAGGAAGGAGGCAGCAGACAGAAATTACATTTAGTGCTCTGCATTGAGACAAGTACACACTTAAGAGGGGTATGCTTTGTTCATATTTCATGTCTGAGGTTTACAACCACTTTAAGTACAGTTCAGTACAGTACAGTTGAGCACCCTCAAGAGGATTATACCCATACACTCACCTGTCGTTACTCCTCGCATCCACAGCTTCAAATCTTCTGGATAGGCAGCTTCTCTCTTTCTGAACATGCATGGGAATACCTACTTTTTTGTGATCAGAGGTGATAAGAAGCATAGATCACCAGTGTGTGGTGGTGGCATTTGTGGTGGAGATGGCTCTGTGAGCAGCACTCTTATCCTTCACACCAAGGTCTACCAATGAGGATCAATGCTATAGATCCCTCCCCTGTAGATCCTCCTGGGTGGGTCTGAGGGTTCTGTCATTCATTTTTAGAAAAATTTCTGACATTGGTTGCAAAATAAAAAAAAAAAAATAAACTGGTGAGACAACATAAGATCCTTCTCTCAGCAATTAGCATTGAAGGAGAGGATAGCAAGAGAAGAATGCAATAAAAATGTTAGAGTGCAATCAGGGCAGCTAAGATAGAACATGAAAGGCACACAGCAGAGGAGAGTAAAAAAAAAAAATTCTATAAGTATTCTTTATGTATATAAAGGCTCCATGCACACTGGAAGCTACAGGGCTCTTTCAGCGTCGGCCAGGAGACGCTGCTCACAAAACGTTCTATTTGCAGTGTTTTGTAAGCAGCGCTTAGCGGCGTTTTTCGGCATCTGCGTTTTTGGGCGTTTTTTTTTTTTAATTCATTGGCTTCCATTGAGGACTGCAAAAAACGCCAGACGCCGATAGACGCCGGCGTTTACCGGCGTTTTTGGGCGTTTTTTCTTCATTGGCTTCCATTGACTGCAAAAAACGCCAGACGCCGATATACCAGCGTTTAGTGGCGTTTAGCGGCGTCTGGCGTTTTTTGTGGTCAGGAGAACAACTTTTGAACGCCAATTCAGGGAGTGCAGATAACAGCCCAAAAACGCCACTGCTGATAAAAGACAATAAACAACCATGTGTGCATGGACACATAGGATAAAATAAAGTGGCGTTTTTGGGCTGTTAAAAAAAAAACGCCAAAACTACCAAAAACGGTAAGAGAGGGAGGTCAGATCATATTGGCCCCATAAAGGAGGAGGAAGGGAATCTGGTTACAAAAGACGGAGAGAGGGACAAGGTTTTGAATTTATTCTTCGGGGGGGGTTCAGGAACCAAGACGATAATGTTAATCTTATTAACACGTTACAGGAAGCACCCTCATGGGTAGCAGAGGACAGAATTAGAAATAGACTTGATAAACTCAACATTAATAAGTCACCGGGACCAGATGGATTACACCCGAGGGTCCTTAACCACTTAACGCAAATCGCCATTTATAAACGGCGGCTGCTTTAAGTGGAAGTATTGGGGTATAGTCTGCAGCTGCAGGCTATATCACGGTACCGTTTTTTAGAGCGGGCGATCGGCTATCCGGCGATAATGGCCGATCCGGCTCGGGAGCCGCTTGGTCGTTATCCCGGGCCGTGGGAGGGGACATCCCCCCTCCCGCCACCTTCCGCCGCTCTTCTCCAGCCTTCTGAGCTCTGATATGGCGCATTCGCCGGCTAGGAGGAGACCTGAAGGAAGCTGGAATTGGCTCCGTCACAACGTCACGTTTGGTTTACTTGGCGGCTAACGGCGCCAGTTTTAAAAAAATTACAGTATTCACAGTTTTTGGCGATCTAAATACTGTGAAGTGCAAAGGAGGGATGGGGGCAGCTTTATAAATGGCTGCAGCTTAAAGTGGAAGTATCGGGCTATAGTCTTACAGCTACAGGCTATCCGGTGATAATGGCCTATCCGGCTCGAAAGCCACTCGGTCTTTATCCCAGGGAGCGGGAGAGGCCACCC
>BLSH010496705.1:135591-158472 GCA_018402905.1 Glandirana rugosa
GCCCCCCCCCCCCCCCGCCTCCCGCCACCGTCTGCCGCTCTTCTCCGGTCCCCCGTCCTACCAGGAGACCAGAGCTCCGATCCGACGCTTCTGGCCGCTGTGTGGAGTCCCTGTGGAAGCTTCAATCAGGACTCCTTTGAACATTTCTGGAAGCAACGTCACAACATCACTTCTGGTTTGCTCAGCGGCTAACGACGCCGGTTTTAAAAAAATGACAGCATTCAGAATCGCCATTTTTGGTAACCTGAATACTGTGAAGTGTAAAGGAGGGATGAGGGGTCTTTTAGACCCCCCTTCCCTCCATAAAGAGTACCTGTCACCATATATTACTATCACAAGGGATGTTTACATTCCTTGTGATAGCAATAAAAGTGATCAGAACTTTTTTTTTTTTTTAAAGGAACAGTGCTAAAAAAATAAAGAAATAAAGAGAATTTTTTTTTTTTAAAGCGCCACCGTCCCCGTGAGCTCGCGTAGCAAAGAAAACGCAAGCGTAAGTCGTGCCCGCATATGAAAACGGTGTTCAAACCACACATGCGAGGTATCGTCGCGATTGCCAGAGTGTGAGCAATAATTCTAGCAAAAGACCTCCTCTGCACCTCTAACCTGGTAATCGTTAAAAAATGTTAAAGCGTCGCCTATGGAGATTTTTAAGTACCGGAGTTTGTCGCCATTCCGCAATTTTCATCTGTGTCATGTATTGTATCTATTTACTCGGCGTAACATCCTCTTTCACAATATACAAAAAATTGGTCTAACTTTACTGTTGTCTTATTTTTTAACTCAAAAAAGTGGGTTTTTTTCAAAAAAAATTTCACTTGAAAGATCACTACGCAAATACCGTGTGACAAAAAAGTATTGCAACGATCATCATTTTATTCTCTAGGGTGTTTGAAAAAAAAAATATATAAGTAATTTTCTAGCAAAAAAAATGTTTTTAACTTGTAAACGACAAATGTAAAAAAGGGCTCCGGTAGGTAAGTGGTTAAGGAAGTGATAGCCAGACCATTGTTCCTAATTTTTTATGGACAGTCTGCTGACTGGCATGGTACCAGCTGATTGGAGAAAAGCCAATATAGCACCAATATTTAAAAAGGTGAGATATATCCCTGGGAACTGCAGGCCAGTTAGCCTAACATCAATAGTATGCAAGCTCTTGAAGGGAATGATAAAGGACCATTGGTGTGCACAGCCTATGGTAGAGCAGAGATTGATGTCAGTAGAAAAGAAGATTGTTTCAGTAAATGTATTTTTATTTTTGTATTTTTTTTTACAATTTTATATTTTATATTATTTTTTTTTCACAAATTTTTTAGGAGCCCCATTGGGGGGCTTTGGTGAAATATTAAGGGTCTAAGCAGAGAAAAAGAGACTGAGGACAGAGCTTCCCCAGTGCCTTTCTCTGCAGCCTCAGCTGCACTGGGCAGTGCTCTTTGCTGAGTGGCTTCTTGTTCATTCACAGACTGAAACCTAGTTTACTATGCTTCAGTTAAGAATGTACACAGGAGCGATTGGTGGAGATCACTCACTGTGTTCATTCATTCATCCATTATGAAACATCCTCCACAGCAGCCAGTAGGAGAGGGGAAGAGGGAAGCTGGCAGCAATGCAGGGGAGAGACAGAGGACACCAGGAAGCAGGGTGAATCAGCACCGCACAGGGTGATTAGGGTGTGCCCAGGCACACCCAGCACACCCTGTGTGTACGCCTATGTAAGGGACTATATACAAGATTTTAGTAATGAAAACGGTATCATTAGCAGTAATCAGCATGGATTCATGAAAAATCGTTCTTGCCAGACCTATCTACTAACTTTCTAGGAGGAGGTGAGCTGCCATCTAGTTAAAGGAAGCCCTGTAGATGTGGTATATCTAGATTTTGCAAAGGCATTCATTACAGCTCCCCATAACCGTTTACTGTACAAATTAAGGTCTATCGGCATGGACCATAGGGTGAGTACCTGGATTGAAAACTGGCTACAGGGGCGAGTCCAGTGGGTGGTAATAAATGGGGAGTACTCGGAATGGTCTGGTGTGGAAAGTGGGGTCCCCCAGGGTTTTGTCCTTGGACCAATCCAATTTAATTTATTCATAAATGATCTGTAGAATGGGATAAAATGCTCAATCTCAGTATTTGCAGATGATAGTAAGCTGTGCATGGCAATAACTTCAACGCAGGATGTGGAAACCTTGCAAGAAGATCTGAACAAACCAATGGGGTGGGCAACTCCATGGCAAATGAGGTTTAATGTAGAAAAATGTTAAATAATGCATTTGGGTGCCAAAAATATGAACGCAAACTACTCACTAGGAGAGCCTCTGGGGGGATCTAGGACGGAAAAGGACCTGGGGGTCCTAGTAGAAGACAGGCTCAGCAATGACATGCAATGCCAAGCTGCTGCAAGCAAAGCAAACAGAATATTGGCATGCATTAAAAAGAGGATTCACTCCAGAGATAAAACAATAATTCTCCCACAATACAAGGCTCTGGTGAGGCCGCATCTTGAGTGTGCTTTCCAATTCTGGTCACCAGTTCTCAGGAGGGATGTGCTGGAGCTAGAGAGGGTCCAGAGAAGGGCAACAAAGTTAATTAAGGGACTGGAGGATCTCAGTTATGAGGAAAGATTACAAGCATTGAACTTATTCTCTCTGCAGAAGAGACGCTTGAGAGGGGATATGATTTCAATGTACAAATACTGTACTGGTGACCCCAGAATAGGGAAAAAACGTTTCCATGAAATGGAATTTAAAAAGACGCACGGCCATTCACTAAAATTAGAAGGGAAGCGGTGTAACCTTAAACTGCTTAGAGGGTTCTTTACTGTAAGAGCAGTGGTTTCAGTGGGGAGCATTGATAATTTCAAAAAATTATTAGATGGGTACCTAACCAACCAGAACATACAAGGGTATACAATGTACTATCAACATAAGCACACACACAGGTTGGACTGGATGGACTCATGTCTTTTTGCAACCTCGCGACTATGTGACCGAGCAAGATGTTATCATGTTAAAACAGTAATTCAGTTTCCCAAAGAAAGTTGGTCTTGGTGGATTTTGTAGCGAGTGAAGGGTTTATGCATGAGTGGGAGAGTTGGAACCCAGGGAGAGACACATCTTTGCTGAGGTCATGGACAGGGTTAGCAAGTCTTGAAAAAAGTTACTCCAAGACCAGAAGGGGTCACCTTCTGGAATGCTACGTAAGAAATGAAACACGTGTTGTCCTATCATTATGAAACAAAGCCAGTGCACTGTTCCAGTGTAAGTCATGGTGGGCCACCATGACTTTTTGAGGCCTTTATCCCTCAACATTGGTCATGACCATATTTAGTCAATTGGGATGAGCTAAAAAAAAGTTTCAACTTTATTGACCATATATGATTCACATCATTGGATGCCTTGATTGACGATGGTGTTACATCAGGGGACTTTAGTATGAAATGTCTGTATTTTTTTTTTACATTTTATTCTTTCGGGGATGAGTATTAAGAGGTATTCATATGACCTTGTATCCATTCCACCCGGAAGCGTGTGGATATTTGGGGTTCCCATATTATGAAGGGGGCTTCCAAATTACTTAATAAGTACCCCCAAATCCTTTCTGGGACCCTTATTCCTTAGCTCAGGGCACAACCATATTTGGTCAGTTGAGTTGCGCTTGAGGTTTCAACCAAACCAGACTGTTCCAGGGTTAGCAGTAAGCCATGGTGGACACCTGCCAGCTTCAAGTTCCAATGTGAAATTGTAGGACCCCCTTCAATCAACCATGTTACATAAATGCAGATAATAATTGCATCTGAAGACATTTTCGGAAAACCTTCAGGTTTAGGAATGGCTTCAAATGTTTTTTGCATGCAACCAATCACAGCACGTCCCTTAGAATATGTTTTGCAGGAATCAGTTTAAATTAGTGGTAAATGAGTGAATAGCCAGATAGTAAGGCCAGTGAGCTAACCTTTCTCCACTACAGCTAAGCAGTAGATCATGGTCACTGGCCTTCCAAATAGAAGCTTATCCTTCCATTTCCTCCTATGTACATAGCAAAGCAGACAGAACCAAGGGACAGTTTGTAGAGTCTCTTTGCCCAGCACTGTAAGGATTTACTTCACCTTTTAGACCAGAATGCGGCAGTCCTACCACCTCTTCCCTTGTTATGCTTCATATGGTAACAATAGTGATCAGGTTTGGTTTACTACATTTTTGCCCAGAAAGTTTGTGAAAGGTGTGTTCAGATGCTTTACCAATTTAAAAATGGTGCTGATTACATCCAGGAAACCAGAAGTGATGTCGCTTCCGGTTTCCTATACCACAGAGATCATCAGGGATCTTCCAGTCCTCCACAGTCTCTGTGGTAAGTCAGTAGAATTTCCGGCTATCATTCTGGGCTGGCCACAGGACGGGAGATCCTGGATAGGCACCAGTGGGCTGCGGGAGGCGGGGAGGGGGTGACCTCCCGACACCTGAAAAAGCAACCCAGTGGCTAATTAGCCGCTATAATGGCATATGTATAAAACTATACTGGGATGATTCCTGTAGCTGCAGGCATCACCCTGGTACTACCACTTAAAGCCAAATGATATACATGTACGTGATTTGGTGTCAAGTGGTTAAAAATAGTCAATCTTGATTGAGAGAGTGAAGTGCCTCTTTAAATCCAAGGACAGTCCCACAGAAATCAGGACAGTTGGGAGGTATGCTAGCCTTCCCCTATTCTTCCCCCTTTTTTTCCTTTTTTTTTGCTGTTGGAGTTTTTGCTAGCTTTCCTGTCTGGTAAAACATTGCTGATTGGACAAGAACAAAGGATTACTACTCTAGGCCTGGAAACCAGGAATCAACTGAAGAAATGTAAAGTTTAAAAAATGAAGTAAAAAAGTGTAGCACCCTCTAGTGTGTGCTGGAGTTAATGTAGGTTTGTTAGTGTAGATTTGTTAGTGTAGGAAAATTTAGTTCAGCTTAGGACTAAGCCTGAGCTGTGACTCTGGGTCAGGGTTCAGTGACTCTGGGCTGGATGACTCATCCCAGCAGGCTCTCTGGTGCCTACCCCTGTTTTCTGGGACATTGGAGAATGTTCTAGACATAGTGGGTGGAGGTTAGGAGGGGCTGATATGAATATTTATGAGGGCCTCAGCCAATCCCCAGTAATGGGCTGGAAGGGGGCAGGCCACCCCATAAATAGGCATGTGTCATGCCAGCAAGGGCAGTCGGGGTAAGATGGAGATATAGTGTTGAGGAGGCTGTTGTTGGCCCTCATACGGGGTCCCCTAGTCTGGAGTGGGTGACCCTGGGCCAGGGCTCAGGTGCTGAAAGTATGCCACCACAACACACTGAGGAAGCCCTTCCTGGAGGCACGGGAGCAAGAGAGAGGACAGCAGGCCAGCACTACTGGGAAATGTTCAGAGTCAGCCTGGTGGGCTGGTGAGTGTCAGTCTGGAGGACTGTGGTGGAGACATTAGCCTGGAGGGCTAGTGAAAGGGGCAGCTGCAGCTAGGTGGGTTGGCAGTGCCTGAAGAGGTGGGGCTGGGATCAGTAGCCACAGGAAGAGATGTGCAAGCTGTTTCACTGTATGTTCTGCTACACTGCATGGGGACACGGGTCCCTGCCTGTAAAGGGCCATCGCCCCATCATCTGACTGATAGTCTGTTAGATATCCAAACAGTGATCCAGCTGGGGTCTGCAAGCAAGAGTGTGCTGGAGGAAGAGATTTGAGCTGTATATAGACTGTATATCAAGATAGGAAGAATGTCCCTGAAGTTTTGCTGAAGTCAAATGGGCATCCCATAACCTCCCATCCCTATCCAAGTTATTAATCCTCTAATAAACAACAAAAACAAAGTCACTGCCTGTTCTTTGTCTCTGGACTGCCTGTGAAAATGTAGCGTGCCTGGCTGTGTGGGGTGGGGGATCCTTAGGGGGTGCGCTACATATAATATACCTTCATATCTATTTACTAATGCTAGTAACTTAAAGATTAAAAATAGTCAATGTTGATTGAAAGAGTGAAGTTCTGCTTAAAATCCAAGGACAGTCCCACAGAAATCGGGACATTTGGGGGGTATGCAAGCCTTCCCCTACTCTTCCCTTTTTTATATTTTTGCTGTTGTTGGAGAGTTTTCTACCTGTCTGGTAAAATAATGTACGAGAACAAAGGGTAATTACTCCAACAAAGTTTCATATAGCAGCAAAAACCCAACAGGGGTCCTAAACCTTCTCTTCTTTTACTTTTGCTATTCATACACTTTGAATTGTTTCCTCCCCTGATGCTCCAATCGACCAACATCCTACCAAAAAAAATACCCCCAATGTCCAGGAATGGGGTGGCACACGTCACTCCCCCTGCACAGATCTGTATAAAAACAGTGCATGCCTATTAGAAGCCATTTGCTGTTGTACTGGATATAGGAAGGCGTATTCCTTACATAGATATAAATAGTAACCGGAGTTCCATTAAACACCCGTCTTGATAATGCCAAGGTTGTCCAGGCAAATTAATTCCACCTTCTTCAACTACACTTCTTAGGAACATAAAAACCAACATAGAAGAGTGAAGTCAGAAAAACTCCAAGTCTGGCCCCATTTTGATTTTGGCTTCTGTGGTTCAGGTGGAGGGCAAACAATTGCACTCTGGGCTTGGGGGGACTTTATTTATTTTAGTGACAAATAACACATAGGAGTGTATTTATACAAAAAAATTCAGTGAATGTTACTAGGCTATTTTTTCTCCATGTCGGATATTCCTCACTCATACTGGGAATCAGGAAAATACTGCATTATGGCCACTAGATGGAGCTGATGGTCATAGTAAATAAGTATTTACTTCTTCCTCATCACCCCCATCGAGTGGCCATAATGCCGTATTTTCCTCATTCGGGCTTTTCTTATGAATTAGGGACATCCGACCTGAAGAGAAAATAACCCAGTGACATTCGATTTTCCAGCATTTACACAGAACAAATGTAAAGTATCTCACAAAAGTGAGTACACCCCCCACATTTGTGTAAATATTTTATGCTAACTTTTCATGTGACAACACTGAAGAAATGACACTTTGCTACAATGTAAAGTAGTGAGTGTACAGCTTGTATAACAGTGTAAATTTGCTGTCCCCTCAAAATAACTCAACACACAGCCATTAAAGCGGTTGTCTACCCTAACAAAAAAAAAAACCTGCAAGGGAAAGGCATAATGAGCTAGTATGTACCGCATACTGGCTCATTATGAAATACTTACCTCAGAACAAAGCTCCTGCAGAGCTGCCTGGTGCCCGTAGAGGGAGCGGACATCTTCCCTGTGGGGATTCTTTCTGGCACGCGGCTCCGGCGCTGTGAGTGGCATGCGCGCGGGAGCCAATCGTTCCGGCGGACTTTCAGGGCCTTCACCGGGACATTACTGCGCATGCGCTGTGACGTCAGCGGCTGCATGCAAGAGGAATATCTCCTAAACCGTACAGGTTTAGGAGATATTAATTTTACCTACAGGTAAGCCTTATTATAGGCTTGCCTGTAGGTAAAAGTGTGTATAGAGGGTAGACAACCGCTTTAATGCCTAAACCGCTGGCAACAAAAGTGAGTACACCCCTAAGTGAAAATGTCCAAAATGGGCCAAAAGTGTCAATATTTTGTGTGGCCACCATTATTTACAGGCACTGTCTTAACCCTCTTGGCATGGAGTTCACCAGAGCTTCACAGGTTGCCTCTGGAGTCCTCTTCCCCTCCTCCATGACGACATCACAGAGCTGGTGAATGTTAGAGACCTTGCACTCCTCCACCTTCCGTATGAGGAGCCCCACAGATGCTCAATAGGGTTTAGGTCTGGAGATGCTTGGCCAGTCTATCACCTTTACCCTCAGCTTCTTTAGCAAGGCAGTGGTCGAGGGGATCATGCTCTGCTTCAGTATGGCACAGTACATGTTGGCATTCATGGTTCCCTCAATGAACTGTAGCTCCCCAGTGCCGGCAGCACTCAGGCAGCCCCAGACCATGACACTCCCACCACATTCCTTGACTGTAGGCAAGACACACTTGTCTTTGTACTCCTCACCTGGTTGCCGCCACACACGCTTGACACCATCTGAACCAAATAAGTTTATCTTGGTCTCATCAGACCACAGGACACGGTTCCAGTAATCCATGTCCTTAGTCTGCTTGTCTTCAGCAAACTGTTTGCAGGCTTTCTTGTGCATCATCTTTAGAAGAGGCTTCCTTCTGGGACGACAGCCATGCAGACCAATTTGATGCAGTGTGCGGCGTATGGTCTGAGCACTGACAGGCTGACCCCCACCCCTTCAACCTCTGCAGCAATGCTGGCAGCACTCATACGTCTATTTCCCAAAGACAACCTCTGGAGATGACGCTGAGCACGGCACTCAACTTCTTTGGTTGACCATGGCGAGGCGCTGTTCTGAGTGGAACCTGTCCTGTTAAACCGTTGTATGGTCTTGGCCACCATGCTGCAGCTCAGTTTCAGGGTCTTGGCAATCTTCTTATAGCCTAGGCCATCTTTATGTAGAGCAACAATTCATTTTTTTCAGATCCTCAGAGAGTTCTTTGCCATGAGGTGCCATGTTGAACTTCCAGTGACCAGTATGAGAGAGTGAGAACTATAACACCAAATTTAACACACCTGCTCCCCATTCACACCTGAGACCTTGTAACACTAATGAGTCACATGACACCGGGGAGGGAAAATGGCTAATTGGGCCCAATTTGGACATTTTCACTTAGGGGTGTACTGACTTTTGTTGCCAGCGGTTTAGACATTAATGGCTGTGTGTTGAGTTATTTTGAGGGGACAGCAAATTTACACTGTTATACAAGCTGTACACTCACTACTTTACATTGTAGCAAAGTGCCATTTCTTCAGTGTTGTCACATGAAAAGATAGAATAAAATATTTAGTATTTACTCAATTGTGGGAGATACTGTACATGCAGTTTATTTTAAAGACACCCCTTCTTTTTAACTATACTGCTATTGATGGAGCCAGTGCAGGTACTCCCTGTATCCCAAGTAACCCGTAACCCCTTGCCTCCACCCCTACCCACCTCAGAGCACTGTCCCTTGGTTTCACCCCATATCCACCTCCCAGTACCGCCATTTGTAGAGAATAGAGAACCAAGTATCATTTTGTGGTGCTCTATAATTTGTTAATGAAAACATGAAAAGCAATAAAATACTGTAGATCCCCTGCAGCCAGCAGCAAAAGGATCCCCTGCAAAAAAGCTCCCCACCAGCAGCAATAGATCTCCCAGCAGCCAGCATCAGGAGACCCTTCCTTCAACAGTAGATCCCTCCTGGCAGAGATTGCCCCTACAGCAAAAAATCCCCCACCAGCAACAATAGACCCCCCCCCAAAAAAAACAATAGATCCCCACCAGCAAAATAGATCCTCAAGTAGCCACCATCAATAGACCCTCCAGCACACCCCATCATGCCATTACATACATTTGGTGCTGGAGGTGCCACAACTGCATTCCCCCGCATTCTTGCTGAAAAAATGCCCTGGATGTAGCTCCCTCCTAGTGTAGAGTAGGCTGCTAGGTACATTTAGTTAGCTCCGCTGTAATCAGGGGAGCAAGGGGTTGATTAATTAGGGCTGCTCAGTGTTTCACAGGCTGCTACTCTGTTGCATCTCCTTGTCTTCCAGAGTATTCTGGAACCACAGTGGGGGGGGGGGGAGCAGGGCATGCAGCCTGAATATTTATGGAACTCTAGCCAATCTCTGGAGATATGTGCCCAGAAGGGGGAGAGGGGGCTCATAAATATCCTGAAGCCTGAGCAGCAGCAGCAGTGTTCTTTGGTCCAGTCCTTCTAGAGGTGATCCCTGTTCTGGAACTTTGTAGAAGAATCCATTGGGAAAATACCAAAGTCCAACTAGGCTTAACTGGGTGGCCTATTTACAAGCTTGAGTCCAGAGATCCAGTTGGGTCTGGAGAAGCTCCCTGAAGAGAGCTAGGAGGACTTTGCTGGGAAAGAGTCCAGCTGTTCTATGGTGGCATGAGTCTTGCAATAGCCCGGTGTTTATCGGCAGAAGTCAACCAATGATCCGGTGGCTAAATGAGTAAGCAACTCCATTGCTGAAGAGTTGCTGACTGTGTGTAGCTTTTAGACTCTGGAAGGTGTTCAGGTCACCTTCAGCATAGAGATCGTGTGGGACTTTTATTTATGTAATGTGCCGGCTGAAAGTCAAGAAATCCTCAAGATATTCAGTTCTACAGTTTTCTGGGGTGTCCCGTGCTACCTCTCCCTATCCCAGTTCATCATTCTCAATAAAAACCCCTATAAACCCCCCCTAGACTGTTATTTGCAGCCAGTGGAAGAATGCAAGAAATGCTGTGTACCTGGCTGTGTGTGTTCTAAGGGGGAAATAGGACAAAAATTCACCAACTACTCCTTGGGGGGGTTGGGGGGCTTATGAATGCTGAAAAGAAGACATTAACTTTTGTTAATTATTATAATTTACATTTAATCTGTTTTATCATTACATCCATAATTTAACATCTCAAACATTTTTCTTAGTGGTGAAAAATGAGAACCTCTGAAATCAACAACACAAAAGGTGACAAAGGCTCTGACATTTCCTTAGGCCAGGTAAGAAAAACAAAAAATGGTCTGGAGTTTCACTTGAATAATGGGGTAGAAAAGTTCATTGGTGGAAGAGATATAATCCATTAGGTGGCACTCCGGAGAGAGCGGGAAATGTCATCAGACCCAGGAAGGGAAGAGAACAATGAACAAACTAAAGACCATAATAAGTCCACCGTATGCTCCACTCTGCAGGTAGGTCGGTGCCCCATGGTGGCCGCTGGCTTTTGAGACAACTCCATACCTATTGTTACACAGATCGCCTTCGCAGCAATAGATATAATATGCTGAGCCCAACTCGTCCAGGTCGCTGCTACTACAGTCCTTAACACAGTCCCTGGTGACCACCAGTTTTTCTGTTTCGAAGGGGAAGCCTGAAATGCACAAAGAGAAAAAAAGGAATTACCATAAAATAATGCTAACTTTGTGTAGCCCCATGTTACAAAAAGTTGGGCCAGTGTTCCCAACCTCCCGCATCGGTTTTTACTGGCAAATCATGGGAAATCTTACTGGCAGAGCACATTTTTTACTGACAACCTGAAAAATAACTGAACTCCTATTAAAAACTAAGACAATTGATATTTGAACACAACATGGAAACACTGACAATACCCATATCAAGTAGTTTGCCCGGTTTACACTTAAAAAGTCAGCACAGCGTGACAAATTATCAGACCCTGATATTTATAGACAGTTCTAAAAATCACTGATGATTTTTACAAACTGTCAGTAAATTTACTGGCGCTTGGAAACACTGAGTTGGGCTATAATGTAAATTTAGTTTTGGCTAAGCTCACATTGATTGTATATAGTTTATCTGGCCTTACCTTAATTTCAGTAAGTAGGGACCTCAGAGCCCTCCAGGCCTGAGGATGTGCTGATGTGAGCTCTGCAAGTAGGCCCAGGAGCCTGCCTGGGGCCTACTATTCCTGCGGTGGTCCTGAGGCTGTCTTTTTATTCGGAAATATTAGGACGCTGACCAGCATGTGTAGGAAGATTTTTTATTTTTATCTAAATGGTCCCCATATTAGAGTAAAAAATTATTATATAGAATGTGCAAAAGGAATTTTTTTTGTGACTATAAGTCTCCCCCTAGTGTCTATAATAATTACGTGATAACAAAAATATTATACAAAATAAAATTTCACTTGGTGATGTATAATACAATAATGTGTGAATTTGTTCATCTATGAAATACCTGGTAACCCAAACAAGATCATATATATTGATAATTTCATGAAAAAAAGTATACCATCAGCCCAAATGTAATGCAAATAAATATAGAAATGAATTCCAATAAAAGTAAAATTATTTAGACAAAAGTCCCAAGTGAAAAGTTCCAATCACCAATAGTGCGAAAAAATGATGCTGAGGAATTCTCCCACAAAGTGAATCACCGACAATCAATCAATCAATATACGCTCGCCAGAATTATCAGGTCCCAGAGCAGGGTTGCCAACCGCCAGTAAATTTACTGACAGTTTGTAAAAATCTGTGATTTTTACAAGTGTCTATAAATATCAGGGCCTGATAATTTGTCACGCTGTGCTGACTTTTCTAAGTGTAAACCAGGCAAACTACTTGATATGAGGATTGTCAGTGTTTCCATGTTGTGTTTAAATATCAATTGTCTAAGTTTTTAATAGGAGTTCAGTTATGTTTCAGGTTGCCAGTAAAAAAGGTGCTCCGCCAGTAAATTTCCCAGGTTTTGCCAGTAAAAGACACTGCGGGAGGTTGGCAACACTGCCCCAGAGGGACCATCCAGCAAGATGGGATAATAGGCAATTGCAGCCCAATCTTCAAAATACGTCCCCTTCCTCCTTTATGTGCCAGTAATGTCTCCTTAAAAAATTGGCTCCAATCACAAAGCCACAAAAGATATGATAGTGTAATACCGCTTTAATTAAAATCAGTACACACAACAAACCCACAATCAATATGTTCACATTTGTTACAGGATAAAACAGCTTATCGAATAGGAATGCAGCTCGGGACCCTGATCAGAATGCCTCCTGCCTCTCACCCGCCACCCAGCAGTAGTACAGATGGCATCCGCCGGATCACCGTTTATTCCACTCAGGCTGGGGCTGTCTTGCCTGTGTGGGAGAAGCCAAGCCAAGCTGAGAAGGTCCGGGGGAAGGACCCTTGCTGGAGAGAGCCAGGATGAAGGTTGGTCACCCAGAAGGTTCTGGTGACTTGTTTGATGGATAAACCTGCATCTAAAGCTGCCTTTACAGTGTGCTGAATGGCTTAAAGGTTCTGACACTGTGAAGCTGGATCTAATTCTACTAATCTACTTCATTGCAGTATCGCCGGGTCGGCTTAGAGGTTCTGGTACTGTAATTCTATTCTGCATTCTAAATTGTTCTAACTAGCTCTTAGTTGCTAAGCCTGTGAGAGGGGCCCACTCAAGAGTGCACTGGCTGCTAGGTCTGTGAGAGAGACCTGTCCAGAAATCCTGCCGGCTGCTAGGTCTGTGAGAGAGACCTATCCAGAAATCCTGCAGGCTGCTAGGTCTGCGTGAGAGGCCTGTCCGGGTATACAAGATTTGCTACAAAGAAAGATCTAAATCCAAGGAGTCTGTAAGTGATCTGCAACAAGGTAACTAAAACCTCCCCTAACCCTCTCTCCTATCACTACTTTCAAGTTCGTTATTAAAGCTTTGAAAAATACCTAAAGTGACTGGCGCCCATGTTTCTGTTCTAAAACTCCTCATTGTAGCCATGGATCCAACCCTGAGAAGTGATGTGTGCTCTCCCCATCTCTTGTAAGCTCCCAGGAGGGTGGGGTACCTGCAACATTTGGTTGGACCAAATCCTGTAAATAGGGGTGAGAAGCCTCAGAGGAAGTTGTCCTTCTCTAACTCATCAAAAAACACAAATCTAAGAGGAGCTGGGACTTCAAAATGTATTCGTTCAGTAAGACGAAGAAACAGAATCATTCTGCTGAGGCTGCTCACATAAAACAAGGCTCCCCTTCAGTGGGGACCCAGAATGTAACTTAAAATGTAAAAACACAATAGTAACATCAGACCAAATTGTAGGATTTAGCATACAATCATCAAATCAGCCAAAGAGTTTCGGAGGCTCAACACCCAGTCCCCCCCCCCCGTCAGGGCTTCAATATTGCCCAAAGAGGTAGAATTACCAGGGCACATTAATTGATCAGTGGAGTATAAGATATCTCCAGTGTTAGTAAGACAACATACCAACCACGGACAGATGGGGTGGTAGTAGAGATATCAGTACTAAATATTATATATTCAGCCTGGACAACCACAGGTCTGGGGGTCCTTGCTGATGTAATTGGCCATATTTGATCACGTCCCTATATAGTCAACTGGGTTGAGTGAAAGGTTTGGACCGAACCTTGAGCTCATCCCTAATGATCATATTTGGTCAATGACATTATCCCTATTGAACAACTATGGTCAATGACTTCACCGAGGGTTCACTTCATGCCCATATTTGGTCAACTGGAATGAGCTAAAGGTTTCAGCAGAACCTTGAACTCATCTCTATTGACCATATATGGTGTGGCAGAGCATTGCTCTGCCAGGGTCCAGAATGAGGTTGTGATCCAGAGTTCTCAACCACATGGGTTGAGGGGCTCCAGGGAGCATGTGACATGAAGAATAAATTAGCTTTTCAGTTTCCTCAGTGTTTTCTTCAGTTTGTTTTGAGACCTGGAGCCTGGACATTTCAAAGTGATCCAGGTGGGATGAAATCTCCAATCCTGGATCCATGTATTCAGAACAGTCAGTATACTGATTGGTCAGGTGTGTGCTGGGCTTTTAGTAGCCTGACCATGGTTCTGAGCTCCAACCCGGCAGATAGGAGGTCTGGCCCAGGAGTCAGGAGGGCACCACGTGGGAGCAAGTGCAGCAAGAGGCTGCTAGCTGTGTGCACCAAGTTGGTCTGTGAACAGTCCGTAGGAGACAGACAAGGGCCCGGAGAGTAAGGTCAGAGAGGCAGTGCTGAAAATGAGAGCCAAATAGCCCGAATGTCCTTTATGTTGATGAGAAAAGGAATGCTGAAAACCCCTGCGAGGGAAACCTATGTTTCTGTTTGCTGAACTTTCTTTTAATAAAAATGGGCAAACAAAGCCCTTAAAAAGAAGAAAAAGCGAGTGGCGATGTCCTTAAAGCTCTACAATTGATGCTAGTTCTTACAGTGGTCAATAAAAGCAACTCTATTGAACAAATATGGTCAATGCCATCACCCAGGATCACCAGCCCTGTGTTCACATCACTTGATGCCTTGATTGATGATGTATTTGCATCAGAGGACATTAATAAGTGTGTACATGTGCTTGTTTATGTTCGTCTTTCTGGGAATGAGAAATAAGATGTAATAATGTACCCCTGTACCCATTCCCCTGAGAGGGGGTAGATATTTGGGGGTTTAATATAATATAGAGGGAAGTCCCCCTACATTGGTAATGACCATATTTGGCTAAATGGAATGAGCTCATCCTTATTGACCATATATGGTCAATGACAACAGCTCTTTTGAACAAATATGGTCAATGACATCACCCAGGATCCCCAGCCCTGTGTTCACATTGATAGAATACAAAGCTGCCTATGAATGGCTGTGCGACTCTCGGGTCTCGTCTCACAACTGGATGACTGCTGTATGTAGCCTGCTGTATACAGCACATATAAGTAAGGAAAATGGTTAGTTTGGGCCAGCTTGGTCCAAACAAACTATTTAAATTGAACCTAAAGCACAAGATCAGGTTAAGGTAAAATAAAAAAAACCTTCTGCCTTTCAGTTTCAATTTCAGTGAAAATTGATGGATTTTCCCATGGGATTAGTTGGGACAACTTTGAACCCATGTATTTAGCGGTCCATCAAAACCGCCATTTTATAACTTTAAGAAAAGAAAAAGAAAAAAAACTAAAGGTTTGATCGTTCTATCACATTGCCATGTGTATGGCCAGGATCACACCACCCAATTATCACATACAGCCACCATGACTCTGGTTGATACCAACATTGAATCAGGACACTCACTTACCCGTGTTTGGACTCAATTCGACAGTTTTACAGTAACTATAGTTAAACGGACAGGTCTTGATCTCGTTGCAGTATTGTACTTCTGTCGGATCATAGCAGAAATAGCACTCCGTTCGGTTTTGGGTGGAGGCTGGTCGGGAAGACACGATATGGGTTAGTACTGTGACAAAGCATAGTATACAATCATTCTTACCAAGTGGATAATTAAGGATCATAAACTTTAATAGAATGAGGAAAAGGAAAAACCATACTTACCAATCATCCAGATTGCCCCAACAGAGCCCCTCAACAGAGAGAGAACCGGGGGTGGGGCTGCTAATCAAGCACTGAGAAGAAGTCATGCTAAGCATATTTAGGATGTATCCAGTCTATAAACCAGAGGCTCTGGATGGACAGTTGGATAAATGGTTCTATATTTAGGATGTATCTGGTCTATAAACCAGAGGATCTGTATGTATAGCTGGATAAATGGCTCTATATTTAGGATGTACGCAGTCTATAAACCAGAGGATTTGGATGGACAGTTAGATTAATGGCTCTATATTTAGGATGTATCCGGTCTATAAACCAGAGGCTCTGGATGGACAGTTGGATAAATGCCTCTATATTTAGGATGCATCCGGTCTATAAACTAGAGGCTCTGGATGGACAGTTGGATTCATGGTTCTATATTTAGGATGTATCCGGTCTATAAACCAGAGGATCTGGATAGGTGGCTGGATAAATGGCTCTATATTTAGGATGGATCTGGTCTATAAACCAGAGGCTCTGGATGGACAGTTGGACAAATGGCTCTATATTTAGGATGTACCTGGCCTGTGACCCAAAGATTTTAGTTCCACAGTTCACCCCACAGAAGATACAACAAGGAGGAAATATTTGCTTGATGTCACACACTTTTCTTAAGTGAGGAATGGATTTGCAATGAAATGTTATATTTAGCCTATAGAATGGAGAATAAAGGCACTTGTTTTGATCTATAGCTCCAGCTTGTCTCAAGAGAACAGAAAGAGACTAGGATAGTTTTTCTAACCTGAATGGCTATTTTTGCCAAGATCAACTGCCCCTAAAGTCTAAATGTAGGCTTATGCTGTGCTAAACAGGGCAGCAGTGGATATTATAATTATGCAGGCTGTGCAGTTGTACAGGGGCCCTCTGGGACTTAGGAGTCCATTTCCCCAGATGTGGGTCAGATGGGTGGCGTTGTCACACAGACATGGACACTACTCAACGCTATCCAGTTGTTAGTTTATATGCACTTAATCTTGTGAACCGGACCCAAAAATTGGTTCTGTACATCCTGTGAGCTGCACTGAAGAATATCTTCCTTCCTATCGTCTGTAAGCTACCAATTGACCTTCCCCCAAAGTAATGAAGATGAAGCCATATGGACATGTCTGTAGTCCATATCAGGAGAGCAGCCTAGGGTGACCACAATGTCTGCTCCATAGATAAGGTGGAGGAGTGGCATAGCCACCCAGGGATATATGAAGAATGAAAATAAAGGGAAATAAGCTTAAAAAAGTAAATGAATGCAGCCACCACACCAAGTACTAGTAGGCTGTAATATATTTAATTTTTGGTTTTGGGTTTAGAAACACTTTAAGTCCAGACAGCAGTCGGGGGTCTCTGCAATGTAAAAAATAACCCCAGTGATAGCACTGATATACTGTAGATAACAATGCATTGAAAATTGCACAGATGTGTTAAAGTAAAAATCCAGAAAGAGAAAGGGGGAATTCAGCCCACAAAAACATCTGGAAAGTCATCTCATCATTCAGACCTTTTGGCCACCGCGACCATAAAATATCCCCACATAGTCTTCAAGCAAAGAAGCTGAGAAACAAATTAATATATCCGCATAGTCTTCAAATGAAGAAGCTATGAAACCAATATGTAAATTACACAGTTACATAGTAGGTAAGGCCGAAAAAAGACAATAGACAATAGTCCATGCAGTTCAGCCGGTGTGTGTCTACAATTTTTTTCTCATATCCCTGAAGGTTATGTTCTTGGATATAAACATCCAAGAGTCTTTTAAAGATGTCCAGAGTCCCCGCAGCCACCACTTGTTGTGGGAGAGAGTTCCACATCCTTATTGCCCTGACAGTGAAGAACGCCCTGTGCATTTTAAGGTTAAAACGCCTCTCCTCCAGCCTCTTTGTGTGGATTTGTGTTCTCGTACTCTCCCTAGGACTAATTAGTTTTTTTCCAATGCTGGGATCCCCATTGAGGTATTTGTAAATTGCTATCATGCCCCCCCTTAAGCGTTGCATGTCCAGTGAGAATAGTTTTAGTGATTGCAATCACTCCTCGTAGTTGAGGTCCTCCAGTCCCCTTATTCGTTTTATTGGCCTTCTTTGAACTCTCTCCAGCTCTAGCACATCCCGTCTGAGAACTGGTGGCCAGAATTGGACAGAATACTCCAGATGAGGCCTAACCAGGGTTTTATAAAGTGTCAGGATTATAGTTTATCCTTGGAGTATATCCCTTTTTTATGCATGCTAATATTCTGCTTGCTTTGGTGGCTGCAGCTTGACATTGCATACTATTGCTTAATCTATCATCTATTAGGACCCCTATATCCTTCTCAATCCTTGATTCCACCAGAGGTTTTCCCCCTAGTGAATCATTTGCATTATGTTTTTTTCCCCCATGTGCATTACTTTACATTTCTTCACATTAAACCTCATTTGCCGTTTGTCTGCCCACTCCATTATTTTATTCAGGTCATTCTCTAAAATTTCTATGTCCTGGGGTGAGTTTATTGCTCTGCTTATCTTTGTATCATCCACAAAAACGGAGACTTAACTACTTATGCCATCCTCTATATCATTTATAAATAAGTGAATAGAATTGGTCCCAAGACCAAACCCTAAGGTACTCCACTCACCACTTCAGGCCAGTCTGAGTACACGTTATTTATCACTACCCTTTGGACACGTCCCTGTAACCAGTTTCTTACCCAAGCACAAACCCTGTGGTCCATGCCTGTAGATCAGGGGTAGGCAACCAGTAGCCCTCCAGCTGTTGTGGAACTACATTTCCCATGAGGCATTGCAAGGCTGGCAGTTACAATTACTCCCAGAGGCATGATGGGACTTGTAGTTCTGCAACAGCTGGAGGGCCCCAGGTTGCCTACCCCTGCTGTAGATCTTAGCTTGTAGATTAAGCACTTATGGGGGACTGTATCAAATGCTTTTGCAAAATCCAGATACACCACATCCACAGGCTTCTCCCTATCTAGGAGGCAGCTCACTTCGTCGTAGAATGTTAGCAGGTTGGTCTGGCAGGAACGACCTTTCGTAAACCCATGCTGATTACTACTAATGATAATCTTTTCCTCTGCGAATCCTTGGATATAGTCCCTAATCACCCCCTCCAATAATTTACCCACTATTGATGTTAGGCTGACTGGCCTGTAATTCCCAGGAATATGTCTCTGCCCCTTTTTGTATATTGGTACCACATTGGCTTTTCTCCAGTCAGTTGGTACCAATCCTGTCATTATGCTGTCCATAAAGACTAGAAACAATGGCCTGGCAATAACCTAAGTTCTCTAAGGATTCTCAGGTGTAAGCCACCTAGTCCCGGTGATTTATTTGTGTTAAGTTTGTTAAGTCTTTCCCTGACTCCATCCTCTATTAGCCATGGGGTTATGTCCGGTGATGTGTCACTAGCAATACAATCGTGGTCGGTAAACCCTTGTTCTTCTTGAATAAAAACCGAGGAGAACAAGGTATTTAGTACAGTTGCCTTCTTTGTGTCAACTGTAACCATTCTCCCATCCTTTATGCGTGCGATGTGCTCAGATTTTACCTTTTTACTGTTAATATATATAAAAAGTTCTTTGTTTTTTTTTTTTACTTTCTTCCACCTTGTGTCTTTTGTAGTCGTTTTTAGATGCCCTGATTGTGGTTTTACACTTCTTATTGCATTCCTTGTAGTGTTGGAATGCTAATGGTGACCCATTCCCTTTAAATTTTTAGGCCATAGTTTTCTCCTTAAAGCGGAGGTCTGCCAGGTCTGTCTAGAGCGGAAAAAATTAAAAGCCAGCAGCTACAGTATGTGTGACTTTTAATAATAGGACACTTACCTGTCCTGGAGTCCAGCGATGTCGCACCACAGCTGATGTTTCCATCAGCTGTCGGGTGCTGCTGCCGCCGCCATTGCGGGTAAGGGAACCCGGCAGTGTAGCATTACAGCTTCACGCCTGGAGCCCTACTGCGCATGCGCGAGACTCCGCTGTGCTCTGCTATTGGCCCAGCGGCCAGTAGCAGAGCGAGGAGGCAGCTGGGCTGCTGACGTCAGCTGCCACCAGCCCGAGCTCCGGATATGGGAAAAGGACACCTGTCAAAGACAGGTGTCCTCTCCCCCCCGAAAGGTGCCAAATGTGACTCCTGAGGGGGGGGGAGAAATCCGATCAGTGGTAGTTCCACTTTTGGATGGAACTCCACTTTAATGAGGCTTTTTACATCACGGTTTAGCCACCCTGGTTTATTCTTAGCTCTTCTATATTCATTGCCCATTGCAATGCATTGTGTGATATCTTTGTTTAATATTCTCTTAAAGCATTCCCTTTTCTCTTTGTCCCAATCTATGTCATGTAGCAATGATCGCAGTTTATCAAAATTGACCCATTTAAAATTTAGTGTTTTTATGCCACCCTCGTGCCTTCTTTTCCTGTGGTTTACGCTCCTATCCTATGATCGCTAGATCCCAAGCTTTCGAGTATTACCACATCTGAGATCAGACTTGGTTTGTTCGTAATTATAGGATCTAACAGGGTATTCTTTCTAGTTGGGGAATCCGCCAATTGTGACATGAAGTTGTCCTGTAAGATATTCATGAAATGACGGGCCTTTAATGAATCATAATATCAGAATAACTGAAGTCCCCCATTATGATTACATTTCCTTGTTTCCCAGCTATTTCTAACTGTGAAAGTAGTTCCAGCTCCTCCTCCTCCTTCATGTTGGGCGGCCTATAACATACCCCCACTATCACTTTCCCACTTGCTTCTTCTTTTAGAAGTTCTACCCACACTGATTCTACCCCTCTCCCAGTCCCGTTCACAATATCAGTCCTCTCTTCCACCTTTACATCATTTTTAACATATAGACGCACCCCCTCCCCCTCTTCTAATCAACATAGTCTTCTTGTAGAGAAGCTATGAAACCAATAAGAAAATCCACATAGTCTTCTTGTAGATAAGCTATGAAACCAATAAGTGAATCCACATAGTCTTCTTGTAGAGAAGCTATGAAACCAATAAGTGAATCCACATAGTCTTCTTGTAGAGAAACTATAAAACCAATAAGTGAATCCACATAGTCTTTTAGTAGAGAAGCTATAAAACCAATAAATATACCCACATACAGGGTAGTCTTCAAATGAAGAAGCTATGAAACCAATAAATATATCCACATAGTCTTCAAATGAAGAAGTTATAAAAACCAATAACTATATCCACATTGTCTTCTTGAGTAAATATATCTTCACAGTCTTCTTGTAGACAAGCTATGAAACCAATAAGTAAATACACATAGTCTTCTTGTAGAGAAGCTATAAAACCAATAAGTGAATCCACATAGTCTTCTTGTAGAGAAGCTATGAAACCAATAAGTAAATCCACATAGTCTTCTTGTAGATAAGCTATGAAACCAATAAGTGAATCCACATAGTCTTCTTGTAGAGAAACTATGAAACCAATAAGTGAATCCACATAGTCTTCTTGTAGAGAAACTATGAAACCAATAAATTAATCCACGTAGTCTTCATGTAGAGAAGCTATGAAACCAATAAGTGAATCCACATAGTCTTCATGTAGAGAAGCTATGAAACCAATAAGTGAATCCACATAGTCTTCTTGTAGAGAAGCTATGAAACCAGTAAACATATCGTCATAGTCTTGTTATGGAGAAGCTATAAAACAAGTAAATCTACATAGCCTTCTTATAAAGAAGCTATGACACCAATAAATATACAGTATCTACATAGACTTCAGGTAAAGCAGCTATGCAGCCAGTATATATATATATGCATAGGCTTCAAATGGAGAAGCTATGAAACCAGTAAATATATCTACATAGACTTCAGGTAAAGCAGCTATGTAACCAGTATATATATATATGCATAGGCTTCAAATGGAGAAGCTATGAAACCAGTAAATACTGTATATCAATGCAGTCCTCTTGCAGAGGAGTTTGGCACCTTGGCCCAGACCTGATGGCCACTAGTGGAGATGATAAACCCCCTTGACATTTAACCCTTCAGGATTAGTTATGAAATTTTGCACTAGTGGGCTAGTCGTTGTGTTAGTATTTGGGTCCCTAATGTGTTCACCTATTCCAATAGGCAACTCCCATTTTGTCTTGCCCTCTATAGTTTACAACATGGGCAGCAGATTTCATACACCACTTTCGAGTTCTTACAGTTGATAAATGACCTGATCTGTTATCCACAGAAGGGAAAATCCACACCTTAACATTCTTTGGAACCCATACCCCTTGATCAGTTTAGTTTAACCACTTCAATACTGGGCACTTAAACCCCCTTCCATCCCGGACCAATTTTCAGCTTTCAGCGCTGTTGCAGTTTGAATGACAATTGCGCGGTCATGCGACACTGTACCCATATGAAATTTTTATCATTTTTTTCACATAGATAGAGCTTTCTTTTGGTGGTATTTAATCACCCCTGGGTTTTTCATTTTTTGCGCTATAAATTAAAAAAGACTGAATATTTTCAAAAACAATGCAGTTTTCTTCGTTTCTGTTATAAAATTTTGCAAATAAGTAATTTCTCTTCATAAATTTTGACCAAAAATTATACTGCTACATTTCTTTGGTAAAAATAACCCAAATCGGGGTTTATTTGGTGTTGGCGCACAGACAGATGTTTTGGGGACTGTGACAGATGTGACAGGGACAGACAGATGTTTTGTGTATGGTGACAGATGTGACGGGGACAGACAGATGTTTTGTGTATGGTGACAGATGTGATGGAGGACAGACAGATGTTTTGTGTATGGTGACAGATGTGATGGAGGACAGACAGATGTTTTGTGTATGGTGACAGATGTGACGGGGACAGATAGATGTTTTGTGTATGGTGACAGATGTGACGGGGACAGACAGATGTTTTGTGTATGGTGACAGATGTGACG
The DNA here is from genome assembly GCA_018402905.1 of Glandirana rugosa. Classification (NCBI taxonomy): domain Eukaryota; kingdom Metazoa; phylum Chordata; class Amphibia; order Anura; family Ranidae; genus Glandirana; species Glandirana rugosa. The sequence continues at coordinate 158,360 of BLSH010496705.1, forward strand.
GGGACAGACAGATGTTTTGTGTATGGTGACAGATGTGATGGAGGACAGACAGATGTTTTGTGTATGGTGACAGATGTGATGGAGGACAGACAGATGTTTTGTGTATGGTGACA
>BLSH010496764.1:95661-106020 GCA_018402905.1 Glandirana rugosa
TTTCAGTTAATTTGGAGCAGACTTAAAAACAAATTTACGTTCCCAGATCCTATCTCAACTCGCTTGGAGACCTTCAAGCCCAAGACGACCAGGCAGGCTTGAAGCCCTGTTTCAGGCCCAGGCCCAGGCCTGCCTTGGGCTTGCTAGCGTGCCTGTTGCTTGGGGTAACTTTAGTTACCCCTGGGCTTGAAAATACGTGTTTTTACCGACATTGTTTCAGGACCTTTCGGGATCTCCCGACGTTTTACTTCATTTTACCCCCATTCCCATCCCGTTCACGGGATGTTTTTTTACCCCTGTCCCTTTATTGAAATTTATAAAAATTTTTTTATGTTGTCCGTGCGATCGTTCGGGTTCCGTCCGGACCCGGACCCGGACTTTGTCCCGAAGTTCGGACGGACCAGCAGAACCCGAACTTCCAGAGGTTCGCTCAACTCTATCCTAGACCCTTGCATTTAAACAAAAATTCAGACGAGGTTTAATTGACTTTATTTACAAATTGTGACAGGATGACCCCTCTTTGACACCAATATATCATAATCATATGCAAAAATTGTCTCAAATTCTGCAATAACACATTCCCCTGAACCAGTGGAGTAAGATCTGGGGCTCTGCTTCTAAGTCATCTAGGTGTGTAGTGTTCAAGGAAAATACTTACAAAATTATGATGTTTTGGTAAAAAACACCTGAGGTTCTCCATGCTCAAGACCCAAAAGCCTCTGCTGTCTGCTGGAGATGTGGTCAAGATGTCGGATCTCTTTTTCACATATTTTGGCTCTGTGGACGTAATAAGTCCTTACTCTTTTGCAGCAACTCCTGAAGGTGTCCCTTCCTCTTGAGCCTCTCCACTATCTACTGGGCCTACCTTTTTCAGGCCTTTTCAAATAAGCTAAAAAACAAACTGTCCACATCTTGACAGCAGCTAGGTGAACCATTCCTCTGCATTGGCTATCCACAAAAACTCCCTCTATGTTCAAAATGGTGAAGATTATAGGAGAGGTTAGGAGAATGGAGTACCTGACTGCTCTTCATGATGACACTGTTCCTCTATTTGAAGACATATGAGAGCCTTGAGACTTATCCTCATTTCACTCTCCCTGCCCTGCTCTTTAAAACAGTTGGAATCCTCATTGACTTTACAAGTCATCCTTCACACACATTTATCCCCCATCAACAAGAATTCCCCCTTTAGAATATTTCTTTTAGATTTCATACTGTTTTCTTCGTTTTTTGGTATGCTTTAGTCAGGAACATTTAATGCTTGCGCCATTTAAATAAACAGAATGATTCTCACCACTTTCCTTAGGTCAGAGGTCAAATGTTATGAATGATTGCTTGAAGATGTATCTACATCCTTATAGATTATTTTGTACAATGTCTTTGCATAACATTTAATATATTGTAATAAAAAATCCAAAAATGCCATTGAGCTGATATGTTTCATACAATATAAGGTCAAATATACTGTACAGTATACCACTGGGTGGTAATTACATCATATATATTAAGTGTCATGTGAATTTATTAAGTACTGTGTTTATAATTAATGATGAATAAATCTAATGGTTCTAACACTTTAAGGATTTTTACTTTAATGCATTCTGTGCAGTAAGGTAAAAAACTTAAGGGTCCCCCCAACCCCCCTTTATATTTACCTGACCCCGATCTTGATCTAGTGCTGTACAAGAGAGTAGCAGCTCTCTCAGCTGTCTCCCTTCTCACTGGGCAGATTCATTGGCTCCTGCTGCTGTCAATCAAGTGCTTTGACAAGGGAGCAGGGGGTGGGATCAAGCTGTCTGGTCTGTGTCAAGTGATTCTTCATCAACTCCTATGCAGAAAAGCTAATTGTATTAGTGTTTGTTTACACTTTGCCAAGTAAGGAGGAGACACTCTGTCCTGCTACACATTGCTGCTAATATCAGCTCTAATACATATATCAGGACCTGGTCTGTCAAGATTATATCAAATTCCATCAGCTACACAACCTTAAAATAGATGGGAACTACTTTGCAACCAGCAACTGTTAATGACAATAAACACCTTGCTAGGATGAATATAATGAGCAACAAAACATAAAGTGCAATGGTCAGGGCTGTATAATGTACAACATAGTGTCAATAATGAAGTGATCAGGACTATCTAATGTATAGGCCTAGCAGTCGGGACTATGTATCAAAACAACATGGAATATGTCAGAATAAACTAGTACTATCTAATGTACAACGTTGCATATAGTATATAATACAATGGTCAGGACATGATAACATACAAAATATCATATGTGGTGCAGTGGCTAAGACTACATAACATACAAAAGAGCATATGAAGTATAGCAGTCAGAATTGTGAGGTCAGTTTGTCCCTTTCGTTGTGTAACACACAACATAGAATATAGAATGAAGTGTTCCTCCTTTCATTAGTGGTCAGTACTTCTCTTACAATCAGTATTCAGTGTACCCATTTAAACTGGTGGCCTGTGCCTTTATATTGATGGTCAGTGCTACCTCTTACATTTGTGGCCTTTGCTTAATGTATCCATTTGCATTGGTGGTCAGTGATCAGTGTACTCTTTTACATGGGTGGTCAGTGATCCCTCTTACATTGCTGTTCAGTGCTTTATCTTACACTGGCAGTCAATGCTTCATTTTATACCAGTGGTCAGTGCTCCCTCTTACGTTAGCTGTGAATGCTCCCTCTTACATAAGTGGTCAGTTCTCTTTCTTACATTGCTGGTCAATGCTCCCTCTTACATTGGTGGTCAGTGCTTTCTCTTACACTGGCAGTCAATGCTCCCTTTTTATACCAGTGGTCAGTGCTCCCTCTTACATTAGCAGTCAGTACTCCCCATAATATTAATGGTTGGTGCTCACTCTTAAATTAGAAGTTGGTGCTCACTCTTAAATTAGCAGTTAGTGCTCCCTATTACGTTAGCAGTCAGTGCTCCCTCTTACATTAACGGTCAGTGCTCCCTCTTTTGTTAGTGGACAGTGCTACAATGTGCCCCTGCCCCCTTATATTGGAAATTAGCATGTCCTTCTTTATTGATGGGCAGTTTGCTCCATTACAAACATTACAGCAGCTACATACTTACAATGCAATACAAAATTACATTTGGTGGTGGAGGCAGTTAATGGGTGAGCTGGCTGAGAATGTGCTAGATGGCATGCTTGTTTACTGCATGGGCACCTGTATACATAAGAGCGGGCTTGAAATAGGCCACAGCCCACATTGGGAAACTGGTTCTGTCTGAAGTTATTATAATGGGTGGGAGACCCAGGCTGCAAACTGTGTATCTCTTCTCTGAGGCACCCATGCCGGATTTTGATGGGGTTGCTATGGGGGTGTTTGGGGAAAATTTGGGGGGGTGCTTAAGCACACCAAAGCACCGACGTTGATGCCGCCCTGTGTGCAGTAAGCTTTTATTGTCTTACAACTTACTAAGCTATGACTGTTGCAATGGTGGCCAATTGTTGCAGGCAAGATTAAAGGCCCATACACACAATACGATTATCGGGCAACAGAGGTCATCCGACAGCCAGTTGGAAGTGCAAACATGCATGTTCAGAAGCCAGGAAAGAGCCAGAAGTGCCTGGTCATGTAAACCAGCGTTCATAATTGACAAGTCACATTCGTGAAGCAGCAATTGAATTGAAATAGCGAAATGCAGAGCACATTAGCATCTTTTTCAATGTGATAATAATGAAGCTACTTTGCTGGTGATACTCATGTTACAAACGTAATGAAAGTCATTTGTTCTGTAGTGATAGAGATATTATTCACATGATTCTTGTTGTATTTTTTTGAGGTTTCTACAATATCATTATTACTGATATTTAAATATGAAAAATCAAACTATGTTGGTGTCCCTTGGTAATTGTTTTTCTTTTTCTTTTTAATGTAACTGCCTACTTCAAACCTGTAATTTGAATAAAAAACATAGGCAAGTGTTCTTCTTCACATTCCTCTTTATTGTGAAGACAAAAAAATATAAATTAAATCATACATGGGATTTGTCACCATAAACAAAATAACAGAACCAAGAAGTGCATTATATTCCCAAAACATGGGAAAGAACAAAAACAAAATAAAATAATACACAAAAAAACATAAAGTAAAACAAAAAATACATTAATGGGGGTGTTGGGTATAATCCCCAGACCATGGCTGATGCTTGGGGCCATGTGGATGGAATTGCCACTGGCTGGCATGCTGCTTTGGTGGGTGGGGTGGCTGTTGAGATGGTGGACGTGGAGCCACATACTCAGTAATTTGAGTGTTGTCAGTAATCAGCTCCCTCTCCCCCTTGCTCAGCACCCGTGTTATGAGCTCCTCAGCCCTGCTCCTTTGAAATGCTGTCATGCAGTGTGGTTTCACAGCTGTGTACACAGCAAAGGATTCCTCCTCATCAGGGTCCCTCTGGAGGAATGCTGAGGCCTGGCTGAAAAAGGTGGAAGCACTCTCCTCTACATTGCACGTCTTTCTTGCTCTCTTCCCACCAAGGCGCAGGGGAGGGATCTGTGACTCCACAGCCTGGGAAATAGCAGCTGCCTGATCCCCAGTCACAGTTTCTGTGAAACTTTCCTGTGTATAAAAATGTGACGTTATTAGAGTACATTTGTTTGTGTGGGTCATCAATCAAACCAAATTGACATTTTCTCACTGATGCTAATAGAATAATTATAAATACAAAAGACTAGCATTCTGGCACCAATATTTGGTTTTATCCCACAAATTATTTTAGGGCACAACTCTGTTTTGATATGGTAGGTACTTTGTTAAAGCGGAGTTCCACCCAGTTAAAAGTCAGCAGCTACATAAAGTGTAGCTGCTGACTTTTAACAATCGGACACTCACCTGTCCCAGGTTCCAGTGATGCTGTCACCCGAGGGCTCACTATTCTCCCCCTCCCCTTGGCGGCGCCAGCATCACAAGTGTGGGCAACCGGAATCAAAGCCGGGCATACACTGCGCATGTGCGAGTCGCGCTGAACCTTGTGAATGGCCGGGGTATCTTCTGGGACCTGTGATGTGTCCCAGAAGATCGCCAAGAGGGGGGGGGAGGTGAACTTCCTTCTGGAGCTGCGTCTCTATGAGAGGAAGTGGACCTGGGACCCTATGAAAACAGGGTCCCCCCTCAAAAAAAAATTACATGTCAAATGTGGCATGTCGGGACAACTTCCCTTAAAGCGGAAGCAGAGGTTGATGGCAGGGGGGAGAGAGATGGCCTGGACGAAAACCGCAGGCTTTTGAAGTATCACAGCCTGCTGCAGCTCCTGACTTCTAAGAGTCTTTTATCTTCTTCACCTCCCTCCCATACTTGCAGTGAGCTAGTTGGTTTACAGAGCTCTGCCAGTTTATCCAATGCTTGCCGCTTCAAGATTTTGTTTGAATAGCCCTTGCGCTTCACCTTCCAGAGACAAGGATGGTCACGGTACATCTCAATAAAGTGGGGGTGGAACTCAGGAGAGTAAAATTTCTCTGCCATTTTCTGTTAAAAAGGAACAAAAAAACATGTATCACTCTTGATTCCTGCAATACACAAGACAAAGCATAGTTAAATGTCATCTGGCATACCCCTAAGCTGGAGCCAATATAGGCCTCAATCCAAGCAGTATAGGCCACCCCCCCATCTAGGCCTCAATCCAAGCAGTATAGCCCATTCCCCCCATCTAGGCCTCAATCCAAGCAGTATAGCCCATTCCCCCATATTAGGAACCATCCGTGGCCATTTGGAGAACCATGCGCGTGCGCACATAGAGTGTGCGCACGTTTGTGCGTGTTTGCGCACGTGTGCACTTGCTTGTGCTGCCCGTTCTACAGCGTTCCTGTATCTTGTAACCCAGCATTTACTCTGAAAAGACTTCCTGTATCTGTGACCCCGGCTTTCCTTGGATTTTGTTTGCTTTCTGCCTGCTCCAACCCCCGGCCTGTCTACGACTACTCTTTGCCTGCTCCTCTGTACCTCTGCAGCCCGCATGTTGCTGACCCTGCCTGCACCTGACCATCCGCCTGCCTGATCCTTCTGTACCACACTGCCAGCCTGTTACCGACCCGGCCTGCATCATCATTCTTCTGTCTGCATGAGTTCCAGTGGACCCTCTGCTACCACCAGTGACCAAGTCCAGCCCTCATGCCCCCCTGTGCTCCAGAACTCCCTGTCTCCAATACCAGGGGTTCTTGAACTAGGGCCGTAAGAGAGGTTGTCCCCTGCAAGTCAGACTCAACCACCAGGTACATGACAGTAACAGACAGCCATGTCCGAGTCTGCGCAGGGGACCTCTCCCATGGATGACTTGTGTGTGCATCTGGCCGGACTTACTCAAGTCGTGAAGAATTTACAGGGGGGATATACCCATCTGGAAGGGAGAGTCCAGGAGCTCTCCATGTCAGCTCCAGCCAGTCCTGGCCAGTCTGCCCCACACACCATTGTGAACGGTTTTCGGGAAACCGCCGGAAGTTCCGGGCCTTCCGTAGCTCCTGTGAACTTTATGTTGCCCTCCAGCCATGGAGCTTTTTGCTGGAAATGGCTAAAGTGGGGCTCGTGATCTCCCTGCTCCTGGAGGAGCCACAAGCATGGGCTCACCGCCTCCTGGAACAGAAGGCCCCAGAAACTACCAGTCTGGACCGGTTCTTTCAAGCGATGGCTCAGCTCTATGAGGACCCCAACCTAGCAGCCACTGTGGAAGCAGCTCTTCACGACCTACAACAAGGCCACCGCACAGCGGAGAAGTATGTCTCCGAATTCCGGCACTGGAGCACTGACACAGCCTGGAATGATGTGGCCCTCTGTTACCAATTCAGGCTGGGCCTCTCAGAGCCGCTCAAGGATGAGCTGGCTCGCGTTGGGGTGCCTCATACCCTCAACGCCTTGATCAATCTGGCCATTCAGATTGATCATCGCCTGCGGGAATGCAGGGCTAAGAGGTCAACAGGGCCCACATGCCTCCCCTGGATGATGCCCAGAGTACCCAGCTATCCTGGCCCTAGTCCGGCTGCCTCATCCTCCTCCGCTCCACCAGACCACTACGAACCCATGTAAATCAGGCTTCTCCGCCCGTCACTAACCCCCAAAGAATGTCAGAAACGTATGGCACACAGCATCTGCCTATACTGTGGAGGGCCTAGGCATCTGGTGAGAAATTGCCCTGCTAAGGATGGTAAGTGTTCTACTCCTACCCGGGAAACACTGATGTATATGCCAAGTGACAAAACTCACTTTGTCCTTTCTCTCTCCTTACAGCTTCCTGGTGGGAATACCCCAGTGCAGGCTATCCTTGATTTGGGAGTATGCAGCTGCTTTGTTGATGACACCTTCGGAGCCAACCACCTTGGCTCCAGATGAATAATCCCCACATTTACTGGGCAACAGGGGAAGTATGATTCAGTTCTCCCTACTGCCTCCACCATTGCCTGCCACAGCCTTCAGAAGTCCCGCCATCCGTGCTCTGTAGGGACACTGAAAATGACCAGGACACCCGCCTGGCTGTACCCGTACCTTACCATGACTTCCTGGACGTTTTTAGTAAGAATGGGGCTGATGTCTTCCCACTGCACAGGTTCTACAACTGTCTGCTTGACCTCCTACCTGGAGCTGAGGTTCCATTCGGCTGGATTTTCCTCCTGTCCAACGTGAAGTTGGTGGCCTTCAAGGCCTACCTTGATGAGAACCTGGAAAAGGGGTTCATCAGACCCTCCACCTCACCAGCAGGAGCGGGGATCTTCTTTGTCGAAAAAAGGACCACTCCCTCATGCCCTGTATTGATTACCAGGATCTTAACAGGATCACCATCAAGAACCGGTACCCCCTGCCTCTGGTCCCAGATCTCTTCGAGAGGTTAGGAACCACGGCTGTGTTCACAAAGCTGGGTCTCCGCTGGGCGTATAATCTCATCCGCATACGGGAAGGGGATGAGTGGAAGACGGCCTTCCAAACTCAGTTTGGTCACTACAAGTACCTTGTTATGCCATTTGGACTTTGTAATGCCCCTGCTACGTTCCAACATCTGGTGAACGATATCTTCAGAGACTATCTAGACCAATTCATAGTGATCTATCTGGACGATATCCTGATATTCACCCCTTCCGTGGAAGAGCACCGCAGGCACGTGAGATGTGAGCTTGAACTCCTTCGGCAACATGGCCTATATGCCAAGGTGGAAAAATGCGCTTTTGATCGCGCCAGCATCTCTTTCCTTGGCTTTGACATCTCGGTCACAAGGATAACTTTGGACCCGCAGAAAGTCTCAGCCATCCTGGGGTGGCCAGGGCCAGTCGACAAAAAGGGAGTCCAGCATTTTGTTTGGTTTGCAAACTTTTACAGGAAGTTCATTAAGGGGTTCTCGGAGGTCATTGTGCCTATAACCCAGCTTACTAAGCAGGACTCTCGTTTCTGCTTGACTTCTGAAGCACAAGACTCAAGGAACTGTTTACCTTTGCTCCCATCCTTAAACACCCTGATCTGGCTCAGCCCTATGTTCTTGAAGTGGACGCTTCTGAGACAGCGGTGGGAGCAGTCCTCTCTCAGAGACGAGGTCCAAAGGCCTCGCTCCATCCCATTGCCTACTTTTCCCGGAAACTCTCACCTCCTGAGAGGAACTACGATGTCGGTGACAGGGAATTGATGGTGGTGAAACCAGCTCTGGAGGAATGGCGCAACTTCCTGGAAGGAAGTCCCCCATCCTGTTCTGGTCTTCACAAACCACAAAAACCTTGAATACCTGCTAACGGCTAAGAGACTCAAACCTCGACAGGCAAGGTGGGCATTATCCTTCTCACGCTTCCAGCTGCATATAACATAGAATGTGAAGCCGGACAACTTGTCCAGGATGTTCCATTACCCAGAGGGCTCTTCTCCTCCAGACACCATCCTACCTGCCAATAGCTTCCTGTTGACCCAAGAGGATGTCCTTACCCGGATCAGGCGATCCTTAGATGGTCTCACCGTGCCACATTAAAAGACGGGCTGTGGTGGTCAGGTAACCGGCTCTTCATTCCACAGGAGCTGTACCTAACAGTGCTTGAACTCTGCCATGACCTCAAATTAGCCAGGCACTTCGGGGGTCACAAGACGGCAGAGCTGCTATCCCGCTCGTTCTGGTGGCCTTGCCTGAACCAGGACTGCAGAGACTATGCGAGTGCTTGCCCTGTCTGTGCCAAGAGCAAGACTGAGAGGTTCAAAGCCTGGGGTCTGCTTATTCCACTACCCATTCCGGAACGAACTTGGTCCCAGATCTCAGTGGACTTCATAGTCGAGCTGCCCCCATCTGCAAGCTTCACTACTATTCTTGTGGTGGTGGATCGCCTCACAAAAATGGCCCACTTCATACCCATGAAGGGCACCCCCACGGCAGCTGAGACAGCAGAGACATTCATCAAAGAGATGGTCCACCTTCACGGCATTCCCAGCAACATAGTGTCGGACCAAGAGTTGCAGTTTACATCCCGCTTCTGGAGATCTCTGTGCTCTTCTCTGGGAATTGACCTGGCCTTCTCCTCTGCATATCGCCCGCAGTCAAATGGCCAAACGGAGAGGACTAACTAGACCCTCAAGAAGCACCTCTGTTGCTACTCTTCCTACTCTCAGGACGATTGTGTTTCACTGTTGTGGGTAGCCGTGTTCGCCTACAACAACTCAATTCATTCTGCCACTAAGCAAACGCCATTCTGGGCGAACCTCGGCTACCACCCTACCTTTCTACCTGGCCTGTTAGTGGAAATCACCGTACCTGCCGTACTGGAAGTCACCCAGTTCCTAGAGAAAAACAACAAACTGTTACAGGAGACTTTTTCTCAGAACCAAGCACTCAGCAAGAGGAATTTTGACAAAGGGAGACAAGGAGAATTATAACTGCGACCTGGCCAACGGGTGTGGTTGTAACAAAAAACCTGAGGCTGTCCTGTTCCTCCAGAAAACTAGGGCCAAAATACATTGGACCTTTCCCAGTAAAAAGTAAGATCAACAAGGTAGCATTTGAGCTGGACCTACCCTCTTTGCTTCACATTCACCCAGTCTTCCACCTGAACCTACTTAAGCCAGTGGTCAAATATCTCTTCCCTGGGCACAATACAGCCCCACCAGAACCGGTCTTGGTGGACGGAGAAGAGGAGTTTGAGGTGGAGACCATCTTTGACTGCAGGAAGAGAGGGGGCATCATTCAGTTCCTGGTGAAGTGGAAGGGCTATGGGCCTGAAGAAAGCTCTTGGAAACCAGTGAACAACCTACATGCCAGAGAGCTAATTAGGGAATTCTAGAGAAGACATCCAACCAAGAGGGCCCGTTTGGGCTGCCCCTTGGGGGCAATGTTAGGAACCATCTGTGGCCATTTGGATAACCACGCGCGGGCACGCGTAGCGTGTGCGTG
>BLSH010496764.1:139913-155475 GCA_018402905.1 Glandirana rugosa
ACTTCCGAGACCATACCTAAAACCCCTCCTGGGGTACGGTAAAAAATTTTTTATACTACCGCACCCCAAGGGGAATTTTAGGCATGGTCTAGACTTCCTGGACCATACCTAAACCCCCCCTGGGGTACGGTTAAAAAAAAATTTTTAACTCACCTCAAGGGGAATTTTAGATACCGTCTGGGAATAGGCTCTGGGATGTATATATGTCCCACCCGGTAAATATACCTATGTCGAATTATTTTACACTTACCAACCACTATAATTGAAGGACAAACACCGTGTAATCATATACACTCCCCCCTTTGAAAAGTTCTACCCACCACATTCAAAATGGCCGACTTAAAAATGGCCGCCATGGTCACCACCCATCTTGAAAAGTTTCCCCCCTCACATATACTAATGTGCCACAAACAGGAAGTTAATATCACCAACCATTCACATTTTATTAAGCTGTATCCATATAAATGGCCCACCCTGTATATATGTAGGGTCTCGGATAAGGGTCTGCCATAGATTTTAAGGGGAACTCCACTCAATTTTTAAAAAAAAATTGGCATGGGGTCCCCCCCAAATCCATACCAGGTCCTTCAGATCTGGTACGGATTTTAAGGGGAACCCCACGCCATCATATTTTTTAAAAAATGGCATGGGGTCCTCCCCAAAATCCATACCAGAGCCTTCAGCTCTGGTATGGATTTTAAGGGTAACCCTGTGGCAAAATCCATACCAGACCCTTATCCGAGCATGCAGCCTGGCAGGGCAGGAGGGGAGGACGAGCGATCGCCCCCCTCCGAACCGTATCAGTCCACATGCCCTCAACATGTTGATGGGGAGAAGGGTCTTTACCCACAACCCTTGCCGGTTGTTGTGGGGGTCTGCGGGTGGGGGACTTATCAGAATCTGGAAGCCCCCTTTAATAAGGGGGCTCCCAGATCCCGCCCCCCATGTGAATGAGTATGGGGTACATTGTACACCTACTAGTTCACCAAAAAAGTGTCAAAAAAGAAAAAAAAAACAGTCCTTTATCAAAAAAGAAAAAAGTGTCCCACGATGTACATCCATGTCAATCACGGTGCGTGGCGGATGAAAAAAACAATTCCCGAAAAAGCTCCACCTCGATCAGAGGCTCCCACTGACTACTGTCTTTTTCCGTTTGACAGCTCTTACAAAGACTAGGGTGGGGCCACCCAGTGACGTAAACGAGTGACCCCGCCCCCTTCTGACATTATGTGACATCAGAGGGGACGGGGTCACTCATTTACATCACTGGGTGTCCCCGTACTTGAGTATAAATAAACTGTCAAAGCAAAAATAGGTCAGTCGGCGGGACCCTTCCATTAGGGAGGAGCTGTTTTGGGTTTCTTTTTCTTATTTTTTGGGTCGTCGCGCACTGTGATTGACAATGGATTACATCGGGGGGACACTTTCTTTTTAATAAAGGACTTGTCCCTAATTTTCTATTGTGTTTTTTTCTTTTTTGACACTTTTTTGGTGAATGAGTAGGGGTACGATGTACCCGATACCCATTCAAATGGGGGGGTCGGGATCTGGGGGCCCCCTTGTTAAAGGGGGCTTCCAGATTCCAATAAGCCCCCCGCCTGTAGACCCCAATAACCACAGCCCAGGGTTGTTGGGAAGAGGCTCTTGTCCCCATCAACATGGGGACAAGGTGCTTTGGGGTGGGGGATGCAGAGCCCCCCCGCCCCAAAGCACCCACCCCCCATGTTGAGGGCATGTTGCCTGGTACGGGTCAGGAGGGGGGCCCTCACCCACCCCCCTATACTGCCTGGCCAGGTTGGATGCTCAGATAAGGGTCTGGTATGGATTTTGTGGGGGACCCCACATCAATTTTTAAAAAAAAAATTGGCATGGAGTTCCCCTTAAAATCCATACTAGACCTGAAGGGTCTTGTATGGACTAGGCAGGACCCCACACAATTTTCTTCAGTGATTTTTTATCTATATTGCTGGGCACTGCCAATACATTACAGCCGCAACAATTTTTCCTTTAGAAATGTCATTTTGCAGTGGCACTGTTCTAAATATCACACAGATGTGCCACTTTACAGGCAGACCAAGGGGACCCCCAGGCACGATATTTAAAGGAATTTTTCATTTTTATTTTTTCACTTTAATCATTATTAAAATCACTGCTCCTGAAAAGACAATTGAGTCAAAAACTTTTTTTTTATTGATGCATGTTCCCTAGGTCAGTACCCGAGTCCCCATTCACTTTTTATGGCAATAACTTGCATATTAGCCTTTCAGATTAGCACTTTTGATTTTTCCTGTTCGTGTCCCATAGACTTTAATGGGGTTTGCATGTTTGCACAATTTTTTTGCCTGTTTGTAAGTTCTGAACCCAACCGGCAGGTGTTCAGCCCATCCCTATTCCCTGAGAATAGATGAAGTAAGGGGAGTGGTACACCTTACCAACCCAAGGGTAGTGTAGGCAATTAACAGTGTCTCGGGTCAGGTGTGTCTCCTGGAGGCCAATAATGACTGGGTGAAACTTCCTAATACAGGAGGCGATCATAGCGTGTTTTGGTGGGTCAATAATGCCTTGGACATTCCAGGAGACCAATGGAGTAGCAGTTACAGTGGCCAGTGTATAAAATCAATAGACATGGCATTTACTGTGGGGGCTAAACCACAATGGAGTAATCCCTTCAGGAAGAAGTGGTCAGTGGAGAGTGGCAAACTACCTTGAACAAATATAGTAGGTCAGACGACGAGCCGAGTTGTAACAAAGTACCTGGTAAAATCCAAGAAATGTCATAGTTGCACAACTGCACAGAGAACATGTCCTTAGGGCCATGGCACAGAAGAAGCATCAAAGTAAGAATTCATACGGTAAGAAAAAGGTTCAGTCTCTTCTGTGTCCATAAGAAATGTAGGTGTTAAAGATATTGTGTGCCAACTGGGCACAAAAACAGGTGCCATCATAACCATGACAGGCAGCAGTTCACAGTGCATTCTGACAGAGTGCACACACATTGGTTTGGAAACTGTTTAGATAGGAGTAACCAGTAGCTATGTCCATCACTGGGTGTAGGAAAGCAAGGATTTCCATCCCTCATAAGGTAAACGTTGCTTTAAGGCTGACTTACATGAGCCATACTGACCTGAGGATATGTTGCCAGAGGTGTCAGTCTCAGTCATTGACAGGATGATGACATCTGTGGTCTTGTTTATGCTGGTCAAGCCAAGTGGCCATGTCTGTGGCTGTTTTAAAAAAATGAGCCTGACCTCCAGCTGTGACTTCTGTGTTGGACCTCCGCAGAAAAGTCAGGGAAGAAAGAGACCCTGATACCATTGTATTGGACCATGCCCCTCTCATGGGCAAGGCGCAGGATGATTTTGCGGTCTTTATAGTTTAGCAGGTGGGCAAGCATAGAGCGTGGCGGGTTACCCAGAGGGTAGGGGGTGAGGTGGCGTGTGGTGCGTCCGTTCCACAGCAAAGAGAGGAGTGAAGGCCCCCTTGCCGATTATGTCCTGCAGCCAGTGCCCCACAAAGTCGGTTGGGTCACAACCCTCTATCTTCTCAGGCAGCACGACAATCCGAATATTGTTTCACTGGAGGAGGTTCTAGAGGTCATCGGCTCTATTATTAGCTTGATTACTCTGTTGGGTAGCCATTCTGGCATCTCTGGCAAGAGGGGGCAGTTGGTCCTCCAGATCACTGACCCTTCCCCCCACAGTGATGGTTCTCTCTCTGATTTTCTGGAGGTCCTGGCGGAGGAGTGACACTGTTTCTTTAAGACCCCCAAATTGCTTTTAAGATCAATCATCAAGGCTGTGCATTTGTGAACCGCTTGCAATATATCACTATATCACAAGATAGGTTGAGCAGAGTCATGAGTGGGCATATTGAATATATCTATATATCTATATAGTATTGAAGAAGTCTCTAGGGGGACAGTATCATCCAGAGCACCAGGCTTCTCACGGTCAGCAAGCTCAGGGTTAGACAGCAGGGCTGAGGCATCAGGAAGCATGGAATATCCAGCCCCTGTCAGCCTCTGGGTATAATATAGAATGTCTCTGGACTGCTCTTTCCCCTGGCATTTGGCAGACTTATGAGATTTACCCCCACTGTCTTTTGGTTTGTCCCCGCCGCGTGGGGAGCACTGTGGCTGAGGGAGTCTGGGCCTCCAGAGCTGCGGCGTCTTTTTCACCCCGACAGGTCATCATTTGCTTCTGGTAAGGCAGTGGCAGGTCCAGGGGACAAAAGCCAGCTGTGGTGGTCAGTATGGAGTGGAAGGAAGAATGAGGGAAGGATTACTGAAGGATACACCGTGGGAGCTCTGTGATGAGCGTCCTCTCACATGTCACTGCAGGCCACGCCCCTTCTTGATCATTTTACAGTTATCTGATATAAGTACTGGCCAACACTGTACCCCCAATATTGTATTCTATCAAGGGATTTTTTTCCCCTCTAGGTGCATTATTTTACATTTGGAAACATTGAACTGCTGTTTCCACTGCTTTGATCAATCTTCCAGCAATGCCAAATCATGTTCCATGTCTAAAACACCTCCAGAGATATCAACCCTATTGCACCTCTTTGTGTCATCAGCAAAAATATATTCCTTACAAATCAAACCTTAAAGAAGAACTCCATTAAATCTTTACTGCATGGGTTAACTACTCATTTTGTCTAGGGCCGCACCGAAAGGCTATACTTGCTCGAACCTTGCATCCCCATGTAAACCTCCTGCATGTCTAGGGGCAGACTGTTCCTGTCATCCTCACATCCAGAGCCAGTCTATGGGTGTGATAATGTCAGGAATAGTGTTGAGCGAACCCGAACTGTACCGTGACCCGGACCCGAACCCGGACATTTGAAAAAAGTTTGGGTTCTGGGTTTGGGTATTTGATCACGCATGTTGAATAGCTGCAGGGCAGCCAATCAACAAGCGTTTCACTGGTTTGCCCTTAGAAGCCATCACAGCCATGCCTACTAATTGGCATCATGTGACCCAGCCTCTGTATAAGATGGAGTCACGTAGTGCTGCATGTCACATGCTCTCAGGCTAGTCTAGGGAGAGGAAGCTGCCGGCACTGTGAGGGACTGATTGTAGATATTAATAACATCTCATCCTGCATTACAGAATGATCTGATTGTGGACTAGAGATTACTACTACTGCTTTGAGGGACAGATTGCAGATCTCATCCTGCATTACAGAATGATCTGATTCTGGACTAGGTAGAGTATACTGCTTTGAGGGACAGATTGCAGATCTCATCCTGCATTACAGAATGATCTGATTCTGGACTAGGTAGAGTCTACTGCTTTGAGGGACAGATTATTGTTCTAAAATCATCTCCTAGTTCTATAGGGTCAGGTTCTGCTTTTGCTGTAAGGGACAGATTATTGTTCTAAAATCATCACCTACTCCTATAGGGTCAGGTTCCTGCTGTTGCTGTAAGGGACAGATTATTGTTCTAAAATCATCGCCTGCTCCTATAGGGCCAGGTTCCTGCTGTTGCTGTAAGGGACAGATTACTGTTCTAAAATCATCTCCTAGTTCTAAAGGGAGAGGTTCCTGCTGTTGCTGTAAGGGACAGATTATTGTTCTAAAATCATCGCCTACTCCTATAGGGTCAGGTTCCTGCTGTTGCTGTAAGGGACAGATTATTGTTCTAAATTCATCGCCTACTCCTATAGGGTCAGGTTCCTGCTGGTGCTGTAAGGGACAGATTATTGTTCTATAATCATCTCCTAGTTCTAAAGGGAAAGGTTCCTGCTGGTGCTGTAAGGGACATATTATTGTTCTAAAATAATATTCTAGTTCTAAAGGGTTCCTGCTGTTGCTGTAAGGGACAGATTATTGTTCTAAAATTGTCTCCTAGTTTAGACCGGCCTCACACAGCCATTGGTATACTTGTTTTTTTTAATACGCCTCAATATTTTGGGGGCTACCCCAATTAGAAAAACAAAACAAACAAACAACAAAAAGTGTTGGCTACCTCCTCCTCCTCCTCCTCCTCCACCACCGCCACTTCCACCTACACTGCCACAGTCACGGCCTAGTCAACCTTTAGGCTCCTACTCCACATCCACCCCCCTTCCCATTTTTATTTTTTTTATTTGATTTTAAGTTATTTTCCCTATCCCCATTTTTTTGTAGGGCACTTGTCCTACTCTTACACCCATTTTACTTCCTTTTGCAGCCCTCTAGCACTTGCCAGGGCTTTTTTACAGCCATTTTGTGCCGAAAAGTTTGGGTCCCCATTGACTTCAATGGGGTTTGGGGTCCGGGGTAAAGTTCGGGTAAAGTTCGGTACCGAACCCAAACCTTTTTGTGAAGTTCGGCCGGATCCGCCGAACCCGAACATCCAGGTGTCCGCTCAACTCTAGTCAGCAACTGTCCATTCACAAGACCACTAGCATGTGGGGGTGCAGGAGTGGAACTGCTCTTGCGCTCGGAGGTTTGTCAGATAAGGTAACTATATGTCTGCTTTGTGTTCCCCTAGAAAAAACAAGCAGTTAAGTTATGCAGTGTGGGCACAGCTCCACTACATGGGAAAATAAAAAATCTGCCCGGAGTTCTTCTTTAAGTTATAGCACTTACATATAGATTAAATAGAACATGACCTAATACATAGCCTTGTGGTACACCACTTGTGACTGGTTTTAGTTCTGAATGAACCCCATTTACAACCACACTCTGATATCTATCCTTTAGTCAACTGCATATCCACCAAACCACCTAAGCATTAAATCTTAGCTTGTACAACTTTTTTATTAGATCATTATGTGGAACTGTATTTAATGCAGATAGACTATGTCAGCAGCCCCATCCTGGTCCAAAACATTAGTAATATAATAAAAAAATTAAACTGGATTAGTCTGATGTGATCCACCCTCAGTAAAGCCATGCTGATTTGGGGCCAGCATATTGGTTTTTTTTAAGTGATCAATGATTCTTCCTTTAAGGGGTGATTTGTTTAACTTGTCTACAACAGAAGTTAAAATGACTGGCATGTAATTGCCAGCTTATACCTTGTTGCCTTTTATGTCGATAGGTACAATATTAACCAGTTCTTCTCCTGTTAGAAGGAAATGATTAAAAAGATCCATTAATAGTCCAAGAACTATAGTTTTAAGTTCTCTTAGAACTTTGAGATGAAAACAATCAGGGCCCTTTGCTTTATTGTGCTTTAACCGAGCCAGTTCCTATGCTACCTCTGTCTCCAAAAATCCTAAAAATTAACCATCATTACTCAGACTAATATGATCCCCTAACTTGTTATTGCAATTTATTTCTAAGAAGAGTGAACATAAACAATTGTTGAAATAATTTGCTACAGGTCTCCCTCAATATAAGTGTTTTCATTTTAGTGATTACATTGTATTTCCTTAAATTACGGTACTAGTGTACCTGTATATCTAAAAACAGGAACAATAGTGTAATTTATTGCAGCTTTCTTGTTCTCAGATGTGGTGGCTGTCTTTGTTTTTATTTAAGTCTTCTTTTCCTTTATATTTACCTTCCAGTAACACAGTTCCTGCGCCATGCACATTCTTCCTGCCCAGCACTCCAGTTTCCCTGCCCAAATCTGCAGACACACCAGCCAGTCATCTGATGATCCCTGCACCAAGGTCAGCTGCTGCCTGTCAGACTCTGCATAGCAAAGCCAGAACACCAGGACTTCTCCTCACTGCTGATGTGCCTTTTATCCTGCTTATGCAGTGAGTGCATTTTATACTATTTTATTGTATATGTTTATCAAACAGTTTTCATTTAGATGGGTGTGCTCCCTCTGTCTCTCTTCTTATCAAACACATAGGTAACTCATAACCTATTTACTGGGTAGCTGCACCATCCTCTACCAAACGTTAACAATGTTCTTTCCACAGCCCCCTTGTCCAGATTCTTAACTCATGGGTTGCTGACAGCGCAATAGTACATTCCTACTACCTGTCCTAGGGTGGCAATGCTCAACAAGTGTACTATATCTATGGAGGAGCAGCATTGTCCCTCAAGGACAGGAAGTGTGTTAGGACTAGAGAATGCTTCAACTTTCTCTCATCTCTATAACATAGAGAGCTGTTATGTAGTTAACAGTGGAAACTGTAAGGGTTCTTGTTTGGTTCTAAGGTTCTGGTTCTGGGTGTGTGGAAGCTCTTCGGTCGACCGGGTAATCAAGACACTGGCAACAAGTTTGAGTGTAGCAAGATTACATTGGTTTATTCTGGGTTCACATGTTATATAGTATAAACAAAAGCATATACGCCTCCTTATGGGCCAATCAAACATTGACAGGTAATGACAAGTATGACAAATATTCTGCTAAAGTCTGCCTAACAATAGCTTTTAAAAAAATCACCTAATAATAGTTTGTATATGAGCATATTCTTCTTAGAATTTTAATAGCACACATCTATCACCTTTGCTAGAAATAAAAACCAGACATAGACATATTTACGATAACATACTTAATGCTCTGACCACAAGCGCATCCTGTTCTATCTTGCAGCTTAAGACTTGCATTTTAGCATTATTAAACCTTTTATTTATATTATACATATTTCAAACAATATTATTAAAGGTACACTCTAACTTTCCCTTACAATCCCTCCTTTGATCAATGTTCTGTCCAGAACATAGATCACTCACCATACCACCTGGCCCTATCTAACATAGGCATGCGAACTTCTGGTTCTTTCCATCAGGTTGGATCCTTAGTTTGGTAACTTTTGTAATGATACACATTATAAGTTTCAAAGCTACATAACCAAAAAAGAAGAGTACAATTATCATTAATATCACCATTCCTGCTTTCTTGAAGAAACCCATTATTCCTCCCCAAACACCTCCAAACCACCCTCCAATTCCCTGGAAGGGGTTCCAGGTGTCTGCTAAGTTAATGGCCCCCGTTTGTAAGCGTGCCCGTTCTTCCTCATGTCCTTTAATTACATCATTATAGTCTGGTACTTCTACATCCATAGTGGCCTTTGTTAAGTTATTGAAATATATGCAAAATATTTGCTTATTCTCTGTTTGATCACATAATCCTGTACTGGTTGTGATGTGGGGGCTAGACACCAGGTTACATTCTTTCCTTTATAGGTCGCTAACAGCATAGTAGCTGCTATTTTACAGGGACCACCCGCCTGTTGTTCATAGTACCCATGAACTGTCCTCATCCTTTCTTTGGACACCTTATTTCCTACGCTCCTACAACAGGGATACTGGCGTGTGTTTAGACTATGTTCTTTAAAAATGGAGGTTGATCTAACATGTAGCTTAACTGTCTCCCCCTCTCCAACATTCTTCCCTATTGCCCAGAATCCTATTGACATCACAATCAATAAAATGCATACAAAAATCAGTGTCATAATATTGAGAATGGCCTTTGAGGAAGGGGGCTTGAATCTGTATCGTTGGGGAAATGGAAAGTTCCTCTCACCTTGGTGTAGCTCATAAGGACTAGGGGTCAGTTGGACGGCGGGGGGGCAAACCTTCATAAAGATGCACTCTGGGTGTACAAGGGGGTTTTAGTCCTTCATAAATAGGGTTCGGCTTATTCTGCTCCTGTCACATACAGGTATAGGAGGCTGAGATGATGAGAGGGCTCCCCTTGCGGCTAAGTGCACGGCACCCCTGGAGTTGGTGACAGGAGGTGCATTCTTCCCTGACAGTACCCCCCCAAGGGGCAGCCTCCGGATGCCCACACGTGCCTGTTTCTCTGGAAATTGTTTGAAGAACTCCTGAAGAAGCTTAGGGGCATGCACATTATTTGCTGGTTCCCATGAATTCTACTCAGGAGGGTATCCCTTCCATTTAATGAGGTACTGCACATGTCTCCCTCTTCTGCAGGCTTCCACAATGGCTTCCACCTCAAATTCTGTGTTCTCACCAACCGTAACTGGTGGTGGTGGAGATTCTTCTCTTTCAGGGAAGGGGTTGGGGACCGCGGGTTTGAGCAGGGAAATGTAAGAAACTGGTTGGACCTTATATGAGTCTGGGAGGTTGAGTTCAAAGGCTACTGCATTCATTTCACGTTTAATCTTAAAGGGTCCAATAAACCTTGGGCCCAATTTCCGAGATGGGCATGTGATCTTGAGAGAGCCAAACCTTATCCCCAACCTTCAGTGCAGGACCAACTTTCCTTTTCTTATCTAAATGTCTTTTGTAGTCCTCCTGAGCCTTCTGCATGGTCTCTTGAAGTACCAGATAATTATATTGAATGATGGCCAATCTATCCTGAACTGCAGGAACCGCGGCTTCTGGGACCACATCTGGTAGGAAAGCAGGATGGAACCCGTAGTTTGCCCAGAATGGGGATTGGTTGGTGGATGCGTGGACAGTGTTGTTATAAGCAAACTCAGCACATGGAAGAAGAGATGACCAATTGTCCCGGGAAAAGGAGGAAAAGCATCTCAGATATTGCTCCAGTGCTTGGTTTGTTCTTTCCGTCTGTCCGTTACTTTGTGGATGGTATGCCGAGGACAGACAAACCTCAATCTTCAGAGCTTTGCATAGGGATCTCCAAAATTTGGAGGTAAACTGTACCCCTCTGTCAGAAACTATACTGTTGGGTAGCCCATGCAGCCGTATGATCTCCTTGATAAAAAGCTGGGCAGTATCTGCGGCTGATGGAGTACTTTTGATGGGTGCGAAGTGGGCCATTTTAGACAACCTGTCAACAACCACCAGAATGGTAGTGAATCCCTCTGAAGGTGGTAAGTCCACAATGAAGTCCATCGACAACATCTTCCAAGGTTGCTCTGGGATGGGGAGAGGCCTCAACAAACCCCAGGTCATGATATTACTGCCCTTATTGAGTAGACAAGTCATGCAGGAGTTGACATAGTCTCTACAGTCCTGTCGTAGGTTGGGCCACCAAAAGGATCTCTGCAAGAGTTCACAAGTTTTCCGGACACCAAAGTGACCTGCAAGTGGGGAATTGTGGCATGCCTTGAGTACTTGAGGTCTCGCCCCCTGAGGAATGAAGACCTTATCCTTTTGCCACAGGAGTCCCTCATGCTTCCTCAGCGAAAGGGTCTAGGATTCAGGACATGAAGCAGAAGCTTCTTTGATTGCGGTGCCCAGGTTGGGCTGAATCAGCAGAAAGTTTTGTGTGGACAAGATGGTACTAGGGGCAGTTATCTCGGGAGTTTCTGGAAACATATGAGAAAGGGCGTCAGCTTTCCCATTCTTTGACCCTGGGCGGTAGGTCAAATGAAAATGGAATCTTGAAAAAAACAAGGCCCATCGGGCTTGCCGGGGTCTCAGTCTCTTGGCAGTTCGGAGATATTCAAGATTTTTATGATCTGTGAATATTAAGATAGGATGGGCCGCTCCCTCCAGTAGATAGCGCCATTCTTCTAAGGCTGATTTAATGGCCAACAGTTCCCAGTCACGCACATCATAGTTATTTTCCGATTGAGACATCTTCCTGGAAAAGAAAGCTACTGGGTAGAGCAGAGATTTGGGCCCCTGATGTTGTGACAGGATGGCGCCGGTGGCCACTTCTGAGGCATCAACCTCAAGGACAAAGGGCAGGGCAGGATCTGGGTGTTGTAGTACTGGTGCGGAAGTGAATAAAGTCTTTAATTGATCAAATGCCGACTGAGCTTCTTGGGACCAATGAAACCGGACATGCAACTGGGTGATGGGAGAAATGATGCTGGAGAAATTTTTGACAAATCTTCTGTAATAATTGGCAAAGCCCACGAATCTCTGGATGCTCTTTTTATCCGTGGGGGCCGGCCAGTTGATAATAGCAGCCACCTTCTGTGGATCCATGGAAATTCCATCCGTGGATATAATGAGGCCCAGGAATTGAATTGACAGTTTCTCTAACTCACACTTCTCTGCTTTTGCGTATAGATGGTGCTGTCTCAGAGTGGACAAGACTTTCTTAACGTGTACCCTGTGCGGATCCAAGTTGGCAGAGAAGATGAGGATGTCGTCAAGATATACTATCACAAAATGATCCAAGTATTCTGGAAAAATATTGTTAACAAAATGTTGGAAGGTGGCTGGGGCATTACAAAGTCCAAATGGCATGACAGGATATTCAAAATGCCCAAAACGGTTCCGAAATGCAGTTTTCCATTCATCACCTTCTCCAATGCGGACTAAATTGTAGGCACCTTGTAGATCAAGATTGGTAAAGATTCGGGCAGATCGAAATCTCTGGAATAGTTCTGGCACAAGAGGGAATGGATAATGGTTTTTGATAGTAATTCTATTCAACTCCCGACAGTCCACACAAGGTCTGAGTGACTGATCCTTTTTCTGGACAAAGAAGATACCAGCACCAGCGGGAGAAGAAGATGGACGGATGAATCCTTTCTCGAGGCTTTTATCTATGTAGAGTCATAATGCGTCAAGTTCTTTTTCTGATAGAGGGAAAATTCACCCAAAAGGGATCTCTGCACGCGGGAGTAATTCAATGGGGCAGTCATATGGTCGATGTGGTAGCACATTTTTTTATCGAAAACGTCCAAGACCTCGTGGTATGCTGGTGGCACTACCTGACTGGTGTTAGGTACTGGCTGGATAGTCAAGCAACTTGAAGGGTCATCGGGTCTAGGAGAAAAGCAGCTGTGCCGGCAGTATTCGGATGAGAAGGAAATCTTTCCCGAGGACCAGTCAATCTGAGGGTTATGCGCCCGTAGCCACGGAATCCCAAGGATGATGGGGAACATGGGTGAACATAAGATGTCCAAACGGAGAAGTTATTGGTGACCAGAATGCGTCTGAGCAAAGATAGGAAAAGTCTCTTGTGTTACGGGATCTGATCTGGGGATAGTCCCGTCAGCCAGATGAACTTCAAGTCTCTGTTTCTTGTCTCTTACAGGAATTAACAGCCTCTTTGCCAATGAAATGTCCAAAAAACAGCTGCAAGCTCTGGAATCAACGATTGCTTGTAGCTGGATTGTTCTCTCTGCCAACCTGTAATGAGAGGGGTAGAATAAGATGAGCTGGAGAAGACCCCGAGACTTGGAAATAAACTGGACAAGGAGGGTGGAACTTACTGGGTCTCACTGGACAGGTACGCGGGAAATGTCCAGTACCTCCGCAATAGAGGCAGAGGTTGGCCTGACGTCGCCTCATTCTTTCATCAGACGACAAAGGGCCCGTACTAGTCCAATCTGCATATGTTCGCCTTCAGGAATAGCAGCAGGCAAGGTGGTGGGTGCAGGCATAGGTGGAGGTGAAACCTTGGGCAGCATCCAGGAGGGTCTAAATGAAGAAGAGGTCCTCTCGGAGCGTCGTTCCCACAGATGGCGGTCAAGCTGGATGGCTAATTTGATGAGGCCTTCCAGGGTGGTGGGAGCCTCTATTGTGGCTAACTCGTCTTTAAGGCTCTCGGAGAGGCCAAGTCGATATTGGTACTTTAGGGCGGACTCATTCCAACCAGTATCAGAGGACCACTTCCGGAAATCAACGGTGTAGTCCTCAACGGGGCATTTTCCTTGTTGTAAGGAGTGAAGAACAGTCTCTGCAGTAGCCACCCTTTGAGGATCATCATAGAGCTGGGCCATAGCATCAAAGAACTGGGAAACAGAGTTAATCACAGGGTTTTTCTGTTCCAACAGATGGTGGGCCCAGGACTGGGGTTCATCGGAGAGGAGAGAAATGATGAATCCCACTTTTACTGATTCCAAAGAGAATGTCCTTGGCTGTAGTGCAAAGTACAGGAGGCAGGCGTTTTGGAATGACCTGATTTTTTGTCGGTCCCCTGAGAAGCTTTCGGGGACTGGTACCCAAGGTTCCGGAGGTGATAGCACCACAGCGGGGGTAGCAGCGACCTGGCCAGTTCCAGAGGCAGCTGAAGCAGAAGATGCAGCAGGAGGGTTCTGGTTAGTAGACGACACAGCCAGGTTCTGCAGACGGCCTTCCAGTAACCTTCTTGTAATCCCTTCACCGCCTGGGTAAGGGTGGCAACTTGTTGGCAAAGAGTCTCTAGCGGGGAAGCACCTCTTTCAGCCTCCGACATTGTGGCTGGATTATACTGTCACGTACCGGTATAGGAGGCTGAGATGATGAGAGGGCTCCCCTTGCGGCTAAGTGCACGGCACCCCAGGAGCCGGTGACAGGAGGAGCAATGCCCAAAGAAGCACAGGTCGCCTGCAGATGTAGCTTCAGTAGCAATTCCAGGTGAGGTAGTACTCAGGATACACAGCAGAGGGAGACTGAAGCTGGTCTGGAAGAGCAAGCGGAGCTGTGGAGGTAATAAGCAAGATGTGGAGTCAAGGCCAGGACGAGGGTCAAACACATGGAGCAGTCCAATAAGGCAGGAGAAGTCTGTGGAACAAGCTGGGATCAGAACCAGGAGAGAGTCAGAGCAGGTCAAGGGAAGACGGGTCGGTAGCAGGTAATCAAGCACAGGAACACAGAGCTCAGGAATACAGGATACTGAGCTGAAGATAATCCAGTGATTTGTGACAGTTACTGGTGTCCTTTTATAGGCCGGTGCTTGTTGGTGATTGGTGCATTTTGCGCACCTTACGGACAGCTGTTCGTTAACAGGTGCCGTTTGCTACAGCGCCTGCGCGGGACCACGTGGCCATCTTGGATACTGGAACCTTTGCCAGTTCTTCCATGCATTCTTCCCTGACAGCTCCTGTTCTTCAGGTGGTAAGGATTTAAGGAGACTCAAAAAGCGTTAGCAACCAATATCTCGCCATCCCCACAGGGGTCATCATTCTGTCTCGGGGGTGGATATCCGTTTAACCATCTCTCGCATTGAATCAACATAAAATCGGGGACTACGTTTTTGAATTCTTCGGTAGGGGTCCTGACGGGGGTTGAGGGGGCATCGGGGATTTCTTCAACCGTGATGCATGGATCCATTGCGGACTCTGGTCAGTCAAGACAGCTGTTCTGGTCACCTTTAGTACTTCAAATGGTCCTTGAAAGATTGGTCCCGTCTGTTTTCTTGCAGCAAGTTGCTTTATCAGGACCCGGTCTCCTGGCAGGAATGGATGTGTAGGCTCTGTGGAAAGAGGAGGAAAGGTGACAGCAACCTTATCATAATTTTCAGTTAATTAACTTACCAGTAGTGTTGAGCGAACCCGGACTGTAACGTTCGGGTCTGTACCGAAGTTTCGGGTGTCCGGGACCCGGACCCAAACACGGACATTTCAAGAAACGTTTGGGTTCGGGTTCTGGGTTCTGGTAGTTGATCACGCATGTTGAATAGCTGCAGGGCAGCCAATCAACAAACGTTTCACTGGTTTGCCCTTAGAAGCCATCACAGCCATGCCTACCAATGGCATGGCTGTGATTGGCCAGTGCATCATGTGACCCAGCCTCTTTATAAGCTGGAGTCACAGTGCTGCATGTCACATGCTCTTGGGTTAGTGTAGGGAGAGGAAGCTGCCAGCGTGTGGGAGAGATTACAGACATTTTAACATCTGATCCTGCATCCTGAGATTACTACTGCTGTGCTGTTGCTCTGAGGGACAGATAGCAGAAATTTGAGATTTCACATACTGCTGCTTTGAGTTGCAGATTGCAGATCAAACTCTGCATAAAACAACGATCGCTACGATCGTGCACAACAATCAGATTGTTGGAGTAATTTGAGATTT
>BLSH010496764.1:194690-207865 GCA_018402905.1 Glandirana rugosa
AAGAGAGAGCAGGGAGAGAGAGAGAGGGTGGAGGGAGAGAGAGCAGGGAGAGAGAGAGAGGGGTGGGGGGAGAGAGAACAGGGAGAGAGAGGGGGTAGGGAGAGAGAGTGGGGAGAGAGAGAGGGTGGGGGGATAGAGAGAGGGTCGAGGGAGAGAGGGTGGGGAGAGAGAGAGAGGGACGAGAGAGAGGGAGGTGGGAGAGAGAGAGAGGGACGAGAGAGAAAGGAATGGGAGAGGGACAAGAAAGAGAGGGGGATGGGATAGAGAGGGAAGGGAAAGAGAGAGTGAGAGAGAGGGATGGGAGAGAGAGGAGGGTGGTCCAGTATGTCTGCTGCTACTCACAATTATGGCCCCAGGATGCTCTCCCTGAGGCTCAGCCAGCCAGGCTGTAGATTTGCTATCTTAAATCTGCAGCCTCCATAGCCCCTTTTACAGCAGTGTGTGCACTGTACGGAAATCCGTTTATGCAGATGATCATCCTCCATCCACAAACAGGATCATCTTTGGTTCGTCCCAGCAGGTGACATATTCCAACATAACATAATTAATGGGAGATCAGGGCTGCAGAGACAGGGCTGTGATCCGGTGGCCGGGCAGCAGAGGAGGGGCGGGGCTTGCTATGCATGGGGCTCTCCACACTACATCCTGTCCTCAGTTTAAGCAGGGGGTCTGTGTGTGCATGGTGGGTGGGGGGACCATCACAAGTCACTGATCTACTGGAAGTTCTGAAACTGATAGAAAACTGTTCAGGAGAACACCATGTACAAAGACCGCACTGCAGAAAAGTTTGACGGAGGCTGTATGTTCGGTGCTCTGCAACAAGCAGCTGTGCAGTGACAGAGCCTCTCGTGGGACCCCTGGCTGATCGCGGGCCCTCGGGAACTGCCCGAGTGCCTGAATGGTCAGTCCGCCCCTGGTTTTGATCATCAAAATAGGCAAAAAAAAAAAGATTTAGTATGACCTAGTATAGGGGTTGATTCACTAAAACTGGAGGATGCAAAAACTGGTGCAGCTGTGCATGGTAGCCAATCAGCTTCTTACTTCAGCTTGTTCAATTAAACTTTTATTTAAAAAAAACCTGGAAGCTGATGGATTTCTATGCAGAGCTGCACTGGATTTTGCACGCTCCAGTTTAGTAAATACGCCCCAATGTGTCGCTGACCCATGACGTATTCGTTTTAAGATCTGTCATTATTTAAATATTTTCCATATGCAGGGGTTTTTGTTCTCAAGATTGCATTCAATGCTCTATTTGTATTCACACTTAGCCTTTCTCTAGGCCAATGAATCACCTAATTCAAAGACATAATTTAACTCTCTGAGCAGACCCATACTTTTTCACCCAGCCATGGTGTTTGATTTGGAAATGTGGTTAAAACAATCTCAATACAGAGGTGTATATAGGCCAAAACAGATCAGACGTTGTCCTCTAAATCTGCACCTTGTGCAAACATGTCCCAGTTTGTGATTTAAAAGCCGTTCCGAAAGAGATTGGGAGTGAGGAAAATCATCCTACTGCTTTATTCCACAGCAAAAAAGAGATTTGCATACATATACAGTGTCTCCACCTGACAAACTAAACTTCCCAGATGCTATTCACCCACAATGGGCTTGCTCTCAGGGATAGAGCAGGTTCCAGGCTCTACCTCCATGATAAAGTCTGTTATGGGTGAAACATGTTTGGGGGGTTTGGTCTGTCGGGTGGAGACACTATGTATGTATGCATGTCCTTTTTTCATGGAATAAAGCATTACGTTGCTTTTACTAGAGTACAAATCTAATCTAGTGCATATTAATGTCTGCAGATGCAATCACAATTTTCTCTGGATATGCATCTGATAGCTGCATTGGTAATGGAGCAATCCAGCAAGATCTCTGAAGATTTGGCAAGCCAGGTCTGTGTGAATAAGCTTTTAGCCTAGTTCATTGGCCAGCTCTTATATCTGTGGCACATTTGACACTTCTTTCGTGAGATGGTAATTATTTCAGTTGGTTCAATGTATTTCGCTGGTACTCAGCAATTCCTGTCTGTAAAGCATACATATGTTAGCTACCTGTAACAAAAATACCAATTGGTGTCAAGAGAACCCAGCCAATGCACTTGTGCCACCATGACAACTGTTAGCAACAATTCTTTATTTATTTCAGGCACTTATATAGCATCATCAATTTATGCAGCACTGTACATTTATAAATATGGTACATTCACATCAGTCCCTGCCTTCAAGGAGCTTACAATCTAAGGTCCCTAACTCACATTCATCCATACACATACGTGAGCCAATTTACCTACCAACATGTCTGAGAGTGGTAGGAAACCCACACAGGCACAGGTAGAACATGCAAACTGCAAGCAGGTACTGCCACAGCTGGCATTCGTACCGACGACCCTAGTGCTACTAGGTGGAAGTGCTAATCACTTGGCTTCTGTGCTGCCCAATCATTATCAATTGTTTGCAACAATTAGGGTCCTTTCACACAGGGGGGTCCATTTTCACGGACTCCGCTTGCACAGCGTGAAACAGTCCGTTGATCCCCGCTGAGCCAACTGATGACAGGTCCATCTATGCTCACTGTGCAGAGACGGACCTGTCAGAGCCCTGCTCTCCTCTATGGGGGATTGGATGAACGGATCTGCCTATACGTTTTCATCTGATCCAATCCGCCAGATGGATGGAGACTAGGGTTTCCATCTATCTGGATTTAGCAGAGTGGATTGGATTAGATGTCTGCAGACACGTCATCGCTGACATCCATCACTCCATAGGGCTGCATGGAATGTCCGTTCAGGTCCGCCTAAAAAACTGACAGGCGAACCTGTACGGTCCGCATGTGTGAAAGAGCCCTTAGGCTGGGTTCACACTAGTCCGATTCTCGGACCAACATGAAGAGCACAAGTCGCATTACGTCACAAAAACAATGATTCCCTATGAGAGCCATCTTAACTGCTTCGACATGTGTTTTTCAAAGTTGGACCGACTTTGAAAAGGTTCCTGTACTACTTTTGTCCGACTTTGATCCTACTTCAGCCCATTCAAAGACATTGAAGTCGGATCAAAGTCGTATCAGTGTCTTCACTGATCCGACTTTGGCATGCGACTTGTGTTCTGGGGATCTTGAAGGGGAACTCCACACCATATTTAAAAAAAAAAAACTGGCATGGGGTCCCCTTCCAGGTGCATACCAGGCCCTTTAGTCTGGTACAGATTTTAAGGGGAACCCCATGCCACAAAAACAGCGTGGGTTCCCCCACAAAATCCATACCAGACCCTTATTCGAGCACGCAGCCCGGCAGGCCAGGAAAGGGGGTGGGGACGAGCGAGCGCCCCCCCCCTCTCCTGGACCATACCAGGCCGTTTGCCCTCAATATGGGGAGTATGGGTGCTTTGGGGCAGGGGGGGGCTCTGCGCCCCCACCCCAAAGCACCTTGTCCCCATGTTGATGAGGACAAGGGCCTCTTCCCGACAACCCTGGCCGTTGGTTGTCGGGGTCTGTGGGCGGGGACTTATCGGAATCTGGAAGCCCCCTTTAACAAGGGGGCCCCCAGATGCCAGCCCCCCACCCTATGTAAATGAGTATGGGGTACATCGTACCCCTACCCATGTACCTTGAACAAAATATGTACACAAAAAACCACACAGCTTTTTAAAATATTTTATTAAATCTGCTCCGGCGGTCTTCTCTCCTTTCTGGCTCTTCTTTCTTCGGCTCTTTTGCAGGGTCTTTCATCTTCTGATGGGGTCTTCTTTCTTCTCCTTCTCTGCGGCGTCTTCTGCTCTTTTGCCGGTCTTCTCCGCTGTCCTCTTCCCTCTCTTCTTCTTCTTCTCCCCATGTTGACACGACGGGATCTCCTTCACGAATGCCCTCTCCGCTCTGTGCTGTGCCTTATATTGGCATGGGGTGTGGCCACCAGATGACATCACATGGAGGCCCCACCCCATATGAGGTCACATCATGGGGGTGGAGCTGTGACATCATGTGGGGCGGGGCCTGCGCATGATTGTCATCTGGTGGCCACACCCCATACCAATATAAGGCACAGCACAGAGCAGAGAGGGCATTCGTGAAGGAGATTGCGTCGTGTCAACATGGGAAGAAAAAGAAGAAGAGAGGGAAGAGGACAGCGGAGAAGACCGGCAAAAGAGCAGTACACAGTAGAGAAGGAGAAGAAAGAAGACCCCTCAGAAGATAAAAGAGACCCCGCAAAAGAGCCAAAGAAAGAAGAGCCAGAGAGGGGAGAAGACCGCCGGAGCTGATTTAATAAAATATTTTAAAAAGCTGTGTGGTTTTTTGTGTACATATTTCTTTCCAGGTAAATGGGTAGGGGTACGATGTACCCCATACTCATTTACATAGGGTGGGGGGCTGGCATCTGGGTGCACCTTGTTAAAGGGGGCTTCCAGATTCCGATAAGTCCCCGCCCGCAGACCCCGACAACCAACGGCCAGGGTTGTCGGGAAGAGGCCCTTGTCCTCATCAACATGGGGACAAGGTGCTTTGGGGTGGGAGGCGCAGAGCCCCCCCTGCCCCAGAGCACCCATACTCCCCATGTTGAGGGCACGCGGCCTGGTATGGTCCAGGAGGGGGGGGCGCTCGCCTGTCCACACCTCCTTCTTGGCCTGCCGGGCTGCGTGCTCGGAAAAGGTTTTTTCGACGTGGGGGTTCCCCTTAAAATCCATACCAGACCAAAGGGCCTGGCATGCTCCTGGAGGGGGGACCCCATGCCCGTTTTTTTTTTTTTTTATTTGGCGTGGAGTTCCCCTTCGAAATCCCCAGAGCACAAAGTGCCTGGCATTGTCGGGATCAAAGTCGGATCCCTGTTCACAGACAAATGGTCCGACTTTGACCCTATGTAGGACCGTAAATCACACAGCAGTGTAGGATCAAAGTCGGACCGTTTTTTTGTCAGATAGTGTGAACCCAGCCTTATTCTCTCTCTGCTCCATGAAAAACAAATTAGTCAGTTATATCAGCTGAGAGGAAATTATTCAGCTCTGGACACCTTTGTTGTGACTCCTAGTTATAGTATAATCATGGAAAATGTGAGTGCCTGTACATAAGAAGTTTAACTTATTATACATGGCTAACATCAACTGCTTAAAGTCAGTATGGGCAGCAAACTAGGGCATAGATCTTTTCTGGATGGTTGATAAGGGGTTAAATCATGTCAGCTAATCTTTCGTGCTTTTTTAATAAAACATCAGAGACAACATATTTTCCTTTTTTATTCATCTGTGCAAATATTGGGACCATGGTATAAGTGCTATCTTCTGTAAAAGCTTTGGGTTTTCAAAAACCTTCAGGGTCAGATGATGGATCAGTCAGTCACAGTAAAAAGTTATCTGTTCATGCCACTAGAGATAGATAAATATAGGCTTATGGTGCAGATATTTTCAGGTTTCATCATAATCCAACATATTTTCCTTTTTTATTCATCTGTGCAAGTATTCGGACCATGCTATAAGTGCTATCTTCTGTAAAAGCTTTGGGTTTTCAAAAACCTTCAGGGTCAGATGATGGATCAGTCAGTCACACTATAAAGTTAGTTTGTCATGCCACTGGAGATAGATAACTATAGGCTTATGGTGCAGATATTTTCAGGTTTCATCATAATTCAAGTGGAATAATGAATTAGCATTGATTTATATTTAGTCAGTGCACACGTTTAAGACCAATTATATTTGTTTTGCTATAAAATATAATCTAAAATTACATTTACTATGTAAGTACGTGTGAAGATAAAGCTAAGTGGAAGTAAACTTCCATCACTAACTTTAACCTATAGGAGGTAAGCCTATAATAAGGCTTACCTATAGGTAATGTAAATATCTCCTGTACATGCACTCTGTGACATCCCTGGCACATTCGCTCGGAAGGAACAGCCACCCGTGACGTTCCATCAGAACCCTTTTTCACAAATGGCAGCTCCCACGCGGGTGCGTGGGAGTGACATAAAGGCGGCTCCGGCCAGTCACAGAGCCGGATTCCGCAAACCGGAAGTAAGATGGGTGAAGATGGGAGCAGCTGCAGCTCTGACATCTCTGCGCTGGAAGAGCTTAATTTAAAGGTACATTAACATAATGTGCTAGTATGTGATGCAATACATACTAGCACGTTATGACATTACCTTGCAGGGTAAGAAAAAAAATGTTCAACAGTTTACAACCGCTTTAAGCAAACAGCTGAATACAAAGTTTAAATACATACTGTTTGTACATATATTGTACATTAAAGATGCTTACTTGCCACACAAGATCTTTTTGCTCAGCAGGTTTTTGACCGGACTTTTCCTTAGTATAGTTAACTATTTTAATCCCCAGGTCTGTTCCTACCTAAATCCTCTTGAGTCCCAGAGAATGTGTTCACTCCAATATATTTATCCCAAAATATAACCAACAGTCTGATGATTAAAAAATTATCATATTATAATGTAGTGGAATGGTAAGGCTCAAAGTGAACATATGCACTTTACTTTAGAAGAGCTTTATTCCTCTTTAAGTACATTAGGGTGCAGGGGAAAATGATTTTGCAAACATATTTAGCATGTTATAGATATAACCCAAGTCTGTGGGTTAATATTGAAGTCACTGGCCCCAATGCTGGGGGTTAAAATTGTCATCAATGGCACCAATGCTGAGGGTTATTATTGTCTTCACTTGTACCAATAATAGTGGTTGTTATTGAGGTTGATGGAAACAATGCTGAGGGGTTATTATTATGGCCACTGGCTCCAATACCTGTGTTTATTATTGTTGTCACTGGCACTAATGCTGAGGGTTATTATTCTAATCACTGGCACTAATGTTGGGGATAATTATTGCAGTCACTGGCACCAATGCTGAGGTTATTATAGTTGTCATTGGCAAAAATGTAAAAGTAACTGGTACCATTACTGAGGTTGTTACTGAGATCATTGTTACCAATGTTGGGTGCTGCTATTGTGGTCATTGGGAGTTATGGATTTGTAGAGAGAGAGTGGTTCAAAGTCATAAATGTATAAAATCACAGAGAGATAAAGAGATGGGATGAGTGTAACGAAAGAGGAATAAAGAAACACAGGTAGAGATGGAAAACAGAAATAAATCACAATATAAAGTAAACTGGTCAATTACATATTTATTAACAGAAATAGAGTGTTTCCCTTTTATAATACAAAGCTATTTTACAGTGATGACAGATTCCAGAGATCAACCCTCAGCATAGGTAGGTTAACCGTTTGATCTGGGACCCTTTCTAAATAAAAAAAACCCAAAATGCTGTTATAATGGTTTCCAGATTTGCAGTCATTATTTCACAAAATTCTAGCCCTCCTCTTCTTTTTTGAAGCTCCAGGTTTTGGACAGGCCCTTGGCATCTTCACTTACAATGCTGTACTGATTGTCCTTCAAACTTTGCTATTATATTAAACTACCACTTCCGGTTCCGGCGCCGCATGGAGTAGCAGCCCTCCACGCTAGCTCCCGCTCCACAGCCTCCAAATCAGCCTAAAAATCCGGCCACAAGCCCTCAGTGGCTATCAACCGAGCCACATCAGCTCCCTAAGCCTCCTGCTAAACGTCCATATGGAGCGTTACCTGGAAAAAGGCGGCCCGCGCGCCACGCCGGCCACGCCGCAAATCGAGGCCGGGGATGCGGCCTTCGACCACATCGCTCGTTCAGCGCCGAACGTTCGTGAGGAACCGTCAATGGAGGTGAGTGAACACACCGCCACCCCACCGATCGGTGGAAGTGAAACGCACAAAAAATCGCACTAGCAGTAGCAGCCATACTAGCTCCCACGATAACTGCAACTGTGGAGAAGGCCATCCATGAAGGGATGCTGGCTTTCCAGAAGGAGCTGAACGAGCACAAGGCCCGCCTAAACGAAGCTGAGGGGAGAATCGCAGCAGTAGAGGAGGAAGTTTACCAACTTCAGGGCCCTGAGCAAGCACAGCTCAAAACCAATCAATACATCCTTCAGAAACTTGATGATCTAGAAAACCGGTCGAGAAGATGTAATTTGCGCTTCATAGGGGTGCCTGAATCTCTACAACCTCAGGCCCTCATTGACTTCTGCGCGAAGCGAGTGCCAGAGACGTTGGGCATGCGGGGACCCTGCACGGTGGAGAGAGCACACCGAATTGGCTCCCTACAATCAAACCGAAATTCCCCCCGGACAATTATAGCTAAATACTTAAATTACGCCGACAAGGCAGAAATACTGCAAAGATACAGGCAATCCCGCTCATTGGTTATAAACGGGCTCAAAATCTTAATCTTTGCGGACTATTCATTGGAAGTTTCGAAGAAACGGAAAGCATTCCAACAAATATGCTCAAACCTACATCAACGACAGATCAAGTTCACACTAGCCTTCCCAGCCACTCTTCGCTTCAGATCTCCAAGTGGGGAACAGCTCCAATTCCAGGATCCATCAGATGCCGAAAAATATCTACGCACCACGCTCTCTGACCGACTATCAGCAATGCCCACCAAGGCACCCCCCATAAACAGACTACCTGACCAACGCAGCCCAAGAAAGGATGCTCCTAAACGGCTCAAAGCTGCTGGACCCTCATTAATGGAAGAATCCCGCTGACAAATACTCCTCCATGCATACCCTACAAGGGTAATCTCTCCCACACACCCTCCCCAGACCTTCATAGTTTTCTGGGGCCATTGGTAGGCTCATCATCTCCGGCAGGAGACCCAGCCTCCATTAAGCTAGTTCTGCTTTATGTTATGAACTGACAATTGATTATTACTGTGACTGTTTATGTCTAACAGGCTCTTTCCTCCCACAGGACTTAACCTGATGTTTAACTACTGTTTTGTTCTTTTCTCCTCGTGGGTCCCCATGCTGCAGTGCCCTTGAAAACACAGCTCCGCTCTTTCCTGCCACCCTTACACAGCTGCTGCCAGGTTCCCTAAGGCCTCTCCAAATCTCGACACCTGAGGCTGCTGGTAGGGAGCACACTCGGCCTGTGAACCCATGCGGAAAAAAGCGAAGTTATGTGAGTTTTCAGTTTGTCTTTATACCAATGCAAATATTATGATCTTTATGTTATCCCTTCCTCCCACCTACCTCCCTTGCCATCCTAACTGCCTACATGAACACGACTTAAAATATGCATTCACCAACATGTGCTACGATCAGTCCTCCAGGCTTGTCCCTCTATATTCCTCAGATAACCATCCAATACATACAACTCCAGCCCAAACCCCACACACATTCAACATTACATGAAGTGCATATCATGGAATGTAAAAGGCCTGAAATCTCCCGTGAAACGCATGAAAATCCTGCGACATCTAAAAAGACTAAAAGCGGATATTGCCCTACTCCAGGAAACCCACCTAACCAAACCTGACTTCCATCGCCTAAAAAAACTATGGGTAGGGACGGTCTTAGGGTCAGATGCCATTGGTCGTAAAGCAGGGGTAATCATACTCATCCACAAAAATCTGCCATGTGAGGTGGTATCAGTGGACTCGGAAATTCCGGGTCGGCTGATATCGATCCACATTAAGCTGTATAATAAGGATATCAAAATCACCAATATATATGCCCCGAACAATCCAGGCCCCGCGTTTTTTAATAAACTAGTTCCCATTCTGACAACGAAACCATGCCTCCCCCACGTGATCGGGGGAGACTTCAACTCCATCTATCATGCTATGGAGGACAGATCCCGTCCCCTAAAAGCCTCCCAAAACTCTGTCATTCAGGAACCCACTCCCCTGGCCTCCATCATGGACTCTCTCCAAATGATAGACACATGGCGAATGTTCCACCCGTCAGATAAAGTATTTACCTTTTACTCCAACCCCCACAATCTTTTCACGAGGATAGATTACCTGTTCTGCTCGGACGTCATGCTCCCCATGATCTCGGAGGCAGAAATTCACGAAATAGCCATATCGGATCACGCTCCTATCTCTCTATCCTTCCACGAATCCTTATCCCAACCAAAACCCAATATATGGCGCTTCCCCCAATATCTTTATAAAAACGCGGATTTCCAACAATACATACACACCGCATGGACAGACTACACATCCACCAACTCTGCATATATAGAAAATCCCAACTTGTTTTGGGACGCTGGCAAGGCCTTCCTTAGAGGGAAAACCATAGCATATGCAGCCACCTTCAAAAAACACTCCCTAAAACAGTTTAAAGCAGCCAGTCTACGCCTAAAAGTAGCCCAGAGGAACCTAACCTCGTCTGATTCCCCACAGAATCGCACTGAGTGGAAGAACGCAAAAACCGACTTCGACTCATGGGCTGAATCCCTAGAAATAACGAAAAGATCCCATCTAGGAGCCCAATACTTCAGGTATGGAAACAAATCAGGCAAACTTCTTGCCAGATTGGCTAGAGGCACCTATACGCCCACACATATAACTGCCCTGTGAGACAAACAGGGACACCTAAAAACCAAACCCCAGGAAATCAATCAAATAATGAAAACCTTTTACACCAATCTGTACGCCCCTGACCAAACAAATAACACCCTAGCCAAGTCCTTTCTGGACAAGCTCAGCCTGCCCTCGATATCTCTGGCTGACCTTGAATCTCTCAATGCCCCCATATCTTGCGAAGAAATCTCACTGGTGATAAACCAGCTTGCTCTCAACAAGGCCCCTGGCCCCGACGGGTTTTCCGGGGAGTTCTACAAAACGCTCCAACCCCTCATAACCCCAACTCTAGAAAGAGTCTATACTGGCATCTGGAGGGGAGGCCCCTACCTCCCTTCAGGCAACCAAGCCATTATTAAATTACTTTCCAAAAAAGGAAAGGACCCGACGGAGCCAGGCTCTTACCGCCCCATCTCATTACTAAATTTGGATGTAAAAATTCTATCTAAAATAGTAGCCACCAGACTGGCATCTATCCTTCCACACCTGATACACCCAGCACAATCGGGCTTTGTTAAGGGTAGAACAGCTTCCCTAAATATCCGCAAGGTTCTTCTGGCCCTCAACCATGCAGACAAACACAAAGAGGGGGATTTTGCCATCATCACCCTGGACGCGGAGAAAGCATTCGACAACGTCAGCTTTGAGTGGCTCTCCTTAGTCTTAGAACGGCTACACTTCTCGGGCCCTTTCGTACACCTGATCAAGTCAATGTACTCTTCTCCCGCGGCCAGGCTGGTGGTGGCGGGTCTGCTGTCAGAGGAATTTAGGCTATTTAAGGGCACACGACAGGGGTGCCCTCTTTCCCCACTCCTGTTTAATCTGGCCATTGAACCAATTTCCAGGTACCTCAACACAACTGCTACCTTACATGGCATCCCTATACAGAACCTTGAGCTCCGATCAGCTTTTTTCGCAGATGACGTTCTCATTTTCTCTGCAAACCCTCTGGAGGACATGATCTCCATAACCCATATTTTCAATGAATTTAAAACGTATTCGGGCTTACGTATAAATTACAGCAAAAGCGAAGTTCTCCCCATAGGTCACAATAAAAGACGATCCTGGATCCCCAACTCACCATTCCCACTGGCCTCCAATCACATTACATATCTAGGTATAAAAATAGGACATCTCCCTTCCACCCTGTACTCGCTGAATTACCCCCCCCTTATTCACAAGATATCACAGGAGCTGGAGAGCTGGATGGACCTGCCTCTCTCGCTCCTGGGGAGATGCCATCTGTTCAAAATGGTCAGCTTTGCACGACTACTGTATCCTCTGCAAACAATTCCGTTACTACTAAAACATAAAGATGTACAACTATTGAATAGAATCATTACCAAATTCATTTGGCAACGCAAAAGACCTAGAATTGCTCTAACAAAGCTGCATCTCCCTAGGGGCGAGGGGGGCGCATCTCTGCCGAATATTAGAGTTTATAACCTAGCTTGTCTGTTACGTATAGGGCTAGACTGGATAAGCAATAAGTCAAGATATGCTAACTACAACCTAGAAGACGCCATGACTGGGCCCCTTTCTCTGAGTGCCCTCCTGCACTCACCCTGGAAATCTCTAACCTCTGAGCTCCAACATAAC
The DNA here is from genome assembly GCA_018402905.1 of Glandirana rugosa. Lineage (NCBI taxonomy): Eukaryota > Metazoa > Chordata > Amphibia > Anura > Ranidae > Glandirana > Glandirana rugosa. The sequence continues at coordinate 206,691 of BLSH010496764.1, forward strand.
CCCCTGCTCCGGGACACTTCCATAGCATGGAGAGAGATACACAAACTCCTGAATGCCCCTGCTTCTATATCCAAGCATCTTCCCATCCAAGGGAATCCAAACTTTCTTCCGGGAACACAGTTCAGACCATATACCTTTTGGCATAACCAAGGCCTCACACACTTCGCATCATTGTGTGACCCTTCCACAGGACTCCTGCTACCCTTCTCCACCCTGGCAGAGAAATATTCGCTACCTCCGAACCACATCTTCTACTACTGGCAGTGTGCCCATTACATGCGGTCATTGTGCAGAGACAGCACTAAGAGATTCTGCTCAACGTTGGTTGATACACTCCTGGACTCAGGTTCTTACACAATCTCAGAGATTTACAAACCACTGATCATCAAAATTACACCTCCTTTCACCTCATCTTCGGCTAGAAACTGGAACAGAGACTTTAAAGACCCAGATCTGCTGGGCAAAATTCTTCAAGGATACAATACTACACGCCGGCTAATACCATGTGAGAAATGGAGGGAGACTCAACTAAAAATTATACATCGGGCCTACATTCCATTCTCCTGGGACACACAAAAAGCCAATGCTATGTCTTGCCCTCTCTGCAACCAACCTAGACCCTCCCTAACTCACCGCTTTTGGGCCTGCTCTTATATATCCACCTTCTGGGACAACATTATCCAGCTCATCGGCCAAGTCACCCTACTACAAATCCCCAGAGACCCACTTCTCCTCATCTTTGGATACTGGGACAAACAGCTCATAACATGGGCCTCGGCCTCCAACCCCCCACAAAAAGAGTGGATCCTGCTTTGCCTGTTCACCGCTAGGAGAGTGATCTTAAAAAATTGGACCTCCACTTCTGGCCCGACATTGTCAATGGTGAAGCAGGAGCTAATCTCTCAACTAAACAAGGAAAAGATTCTGGCGGACATGAACTCCCCGAAAACGAAACAACAGTTCTCAAACCGTTGGAGTATGTTCATGGCTTCTACGAACTCCCTAGGCACCTCCACAACCACCTACTCCACCTTCAGATACTCTCAATAATACTTGGTTTCTACCCCACACAGGGCAGTAGCACCTCTGTTATTGGCATCTGCTTGTTCACCCTCCTTACGATGCATAGGTTCTAATGTCTTCAGTAGGCAATCCCCCCCCCCTCCACCCTCTCC
>BLSH010496764.1:207875-238071 GCA_018402905.1 Glandirana rugosa
GAAACGATGAGTTAATCAAGATCCATCTATTTTGTTCGAGAAAGGAGCGTTTATCTGTTGAATGTAGGATGTCCATCCAGTTCTCCTACGTCGTATCAACTCAGCTTGATACAACGGTAACTCTAATCGTTTCTTTTATCTTACTTCTGTAGGGAGTTTTTTTTTCCCATGTCTGTTCCATAGATAAGCTCTGATACTTCCCGATATATTGTACATCGGTCCGTAGCAATGACCTGACTATGTTAAATATCTTGGAAATAATCTGTAACATGTGAAAATTTTCAATAAAATCTTTATTAAAAAAAAAAAAAAAAACTACCTAGAACTAATTGAGTAGCAAAGAGAAGCAGCTTTGGGGGACCATTCATATAGCTTAGAAGAGGCCTGTGGGAGCCAGTGTAAGATAAATAAAAGTTCTTATAAAAGTTTGGATTGTACAATCTCCTTTAGATCTACCATCAACTATGTAGTGCAAGGGCCTGTCTGATTGGACACAGAGCGATTGGAAAGATAGGTGTGTCTTCCTATTCTATAGCTCAAGTAAACCTAAAGGATATTGTACAGAGATTGTACAATCAGATTGCATAGTCTATGGCCAGCTTTATAAAAGTACATTAGAAAGTGTTGGCGGAGACACTCAGCTTCAGGCCCTGTTTACATCTCTGCGTAGCGGTAACTCACATTCCCGCATGCAGTTTTGGCCATTTTTTAGCGTTTTTGCTTGTCATGCATAGGGCAACTCATTCACTTGAATGGGTTGCCCTACATGCAGCAATTACCCTAAAAAAGCTCCAGAACTTATTTCAGAGTGAAGTGTGGTGTGTTATTTACTGTGCTTTTCTGAAATGCATGGCAAAGTATGTATTTTTGGTACAGTTTGCCTTGCATTCAGAAAAACACAGATGTGCATGGATTCTGATTGTTCTTGTGTAAATGCACCAATTTCACTTTCAGGCTCCATTTACATCAAGCGCAGTGGGTCAGACCCCTTGATAAAGTCACATGGCCTGTGACGAAACACATCAGGGCGGAGCCTATGACAACACCCGGGGGTGACAGCAGCTGGAGAATACGCAGAGTGTGCAGGGAGAACGGGGGAGCTGTGTACCCCAGTGTAACCACCGTGTATTGCCCAAGTGTACCAGAGTTCGTACACTCGGAAATGTGAGTGTTGTCTCTATTTTTAATAAACACAATATATTTTAAATGATAAAGCACTATTTAGCCCTTTCCTTTACATATCCTATTGTTGTGATCATTCCCATCGGGGATACGTATGAGCCCAATGAGTTTATGAACAGCAAGCTACCAGGAGGATTTGACCCCTGAGGGGAAAGTGTGGTCAGACCCATTATTGGGTCGCACAGGGAGGTGAGTGCATAGAATGAATGGTGGAGGTGTTCACATCACTATGAAGAGTGTTGTGTTTTAGCACTGAGAATTGTTTCCTTTTCACTTACCCAGATGAACTGTTTACAAGTTTACTATTATTCATTCATTGTTTATACACCATTTATATAGTAGTTATTATTCTAGTGTCATTATATGTGTATGGATTTATTTAATTCGATGTATAATACAATCACTTGCACTTTGCACTTTAGCCACTAGATGGCACTATGCCCATAACATTTTGAATTTTAAATCATTTATTCTTTTAGACAAGCGCTTCACTATTTACTAAGCATTGGTGACCCAATATTATTTGCCGATGATATCTAAAGAACATTTACAGTATTACCAAGCCTTTTATAACTAATTTAATAAAGATAACAACACAAAAGATGAAAGGTAATGTTTTATTATTTATAAAAATATTAGTACAAAAAATGTAAAAAAAAACCTGGATTGTATATCATATTACACATGATAACTTTTGCAACAAAATATAGGAGGAAGAAAAACTCTGTCAATTCCAAATAGTCAATCTCAGTCTCCTTAGGGAAATTTCCCCTTACTTCCTATTACATAGATTCAAATATAGATGAAAGGGATTAGTGTGTCCCGCGCCACAGGAAATGTTTTTTGTGTTGGTGATTTTGTTTGCAGCTGCTGTTGTGGCCTATGTTACCGATTACGGTTCTATAGGGTAATGAAAATTGTGTGTGGTTGAACAGTGCTTGCTGGTGTTCTTTATTCTGATGCCTATTATTTTTCTTATAAAGTGCTGCTGTAGCCCATATACTTTTTTGTGTGATCACAGTGTTAAAAATACTGGTATTTTTCCCTTGCACATAAACATATAACCAATAAACTTATAGCCAATAAATTTCTATCGCATTCACAGTGCTGTGTACCACTAAAATAATAATAATGTTGCAAGATAATTGAATTATTGCTGTGTACCAACAATTATATTACTATATCACCAATATTCTTATAGCTCATAGATTTATAGAACAGGTATGACAAATCCTCCAATATTACTTGCTTAATAATCAATTGTTATACATGAAACTGTGGTCTTTGTGCGACTCCTTAATATAATTAATAAGTGACAGTAGTGCTCTCAGGTGCTTTTATAGTGCATATATATATATATATTGTGATTGAAGGTTCTATTTATATAAAGTGCCTGTGCTTTCTATTTTAATTCAGTTTTCTTCATTTAATATCATTTCAATTTGTGCAGTCCATTAAAAACAGTTCTTTTAAAATCTGGATTAACACTTGAAGATTTTAAAAGAACTGTTTTTAATGGACTGCACAACTGACAAGTGCAGGAGTTATCATTGACAGTCCAGCAGCATTTTTCCGATCCTCTGTACCCAACTCCTATGAACACTGCATGCCTCCTATCCAGTATTCTCTTGATAATTTCTTGTATACCCACTCCCTCCGCTGTGTACCACTTTTTAACATGATCCATGCACACTACTTCCTGCCTCCGTGCAATACCCCAAACATAATGCAAAATTAGTCACCTAGCAAACTTCACAACATTGCACACACAGCACACCAATATCTCACATTGTCCCTTCATCAAAACTATACCACATCAAAACTTGATCACGGAGCATCCCTTCCCCAAATCTTACATTGTAAGAACACAAACTACTTTATACCTTTGACCACAACACCACCCATAGGTGTGCGCAGCCTATTGCATTAGGGTGTGCACCACAAAGCGCAAACAAACATGAGTCTCTGTGTGTGTGTGTGTGTGTGTATATGTCAGAAGGGTACAGGACGGTATTGGTAGGGCAGAGATTGGTGTCAGTCGTTTATTTTTATTTTATTTTCTTTTTCTTTTTACAATTTAGTTTTTATATTATTTTTTACAATATTATATTTTATTCTTTTTTGCTTACATTTTTATTTAGGACCCCTGCTGGGGGGCTTTGGTGAAATATCAGGGGTCTAAACAGAGACAGAGAAAGAGACTGAGGACAAGGATTCCTCAGTCCCTTTCTCTGCAGCCAGGCAGCAGGGGGAATCTGCACAGTACAGGGTGATTAGAGTGTGCCCAGGCACACCTTCCACCCTATGTGTGCACGCCTATGAGATTGGTTACTCCCTGTCACTCTTGTCCAACCTGAACAAGAATCTCATCCCTAGTTATGTCATTTTTAAGCTGAAGTTTTTTTTTTTTTTTTGTTTTTTTAATTTGCAGCCATATGTTTTCATTAATATTAGAATGCAGAACTGTAGAAGTCATCGTTTCTGTTTTCTGCACTGTTGGTGTTCCAAAACTTGGAGACAGCTGTATACAGTATTGAATCGAAGGCTCTATAAAATTAGACTATATTTGCACTATAAACTATATTTGCTGGATGTGTATTTAATAAATATGAAGATAATATTACTTTCAATATGTTTATTGGTTTTTTAAACAAATACAAAAGAGAGAAACAAAAAAATATTTTCGCACAGTGTCATTGCATAGGGTATAAAGACAGATTGGGATACAACTTTATGATTTAAACTGTGTGCTAAACTTCATGTCATTGATTTATCATTCCCCAATATATTTATCACATGTGTTATCAGAAAAGACAGCAGAAAGAAAAAACAAGCAAACAAAACGGTGGTGTCAGAACCTTGAATCTCCTACAGCATCTATTAAGCGGGTTAATTTAAAATATAGGAAGGGACAGCAATTCCAATTTTATTTATTAGGGAAGTGGCCGATCCTATAACCTGCTTGACTTTTCACTGTGTAAGTGATGGATTGGAAGAGGATCTCGTGTGAGACCCTTCCGATTCGGATTTCGACCCCCAATACCTTGGCACCCCAAGTTGGGAACAAACTGTGCCAAGTCGGGGGAGGGTACACCTTCTGAGTAACAGGGATATCAATCCTCTCCCATCCCTACTGAAGATTGAAGGATAGGATGTACTTCGAGGTCAGTCTGAAGGAGATTACCTATATAATGATCATTATAGTTGTATCTAAATGAGATAAAGTTGTGAAACCAGATAGAGCGGAAAGAGAAAAGAAAAGAACAGGACAGATTTAAGACTAAAGAGCACCCAGAGCTAAATCGAATCAGTTGCGCCCGATGACCGGGACAGACCTGGAATGAAGGAGAAACCCACAAACGTTGCCCAGTGTTCCCAGGTGGCCTCGAACCTCCCAACTGTGTCTGAGAGGATGCTGGATAGTTTTTCCTGAGACATAATCCATGAGATTTTACGAGTTGCTGCAGAAAAGGAAATTTTAGACTTTTTCCAGGATTTTGCTATAGTGAGTTTGGCCCCTAGAAGTATAAATTGAACTAATTTTCTTTTGGGCTTGGATAGATTCAGAATACGGGCATTGAGGAGCGCTGTCTCTGGAGACCTGGGCACTGTGCTACTGATTAACCTTTCAATGAGGTTGAAGATTTTCCTCCAGAAAGGGCGAACCCTTGGGCATTCCCACCAAATGTGGGCCATGGATCCCAGGAGTGAGCATCCTCTGAAACATCTTGGGTCAGCTGTGGGATAGATTGAAGCTAGCTTGGTTGGGGTATGGTACCACCTAGTTATCACTTTAATACTGGCCTCTATAAGAGTGGTATTTAATATGCCTTGGAAAGAGTCTGAGAGTGCTGAATGGCAAGTCTCCAAGTCCCAGGAAATCTGGAGATCTTCCTCCCAGTGATTCATGTATGTGGCTTTAATCTCTTGCTGTATTAGAGAGTTGTATATTAAAGAAATGCCACCTTTCTGTTCCATGGCTTGGCCACGCCAAATCTCATAGGTCGTGAAGCTGGGCGGGAGGGGTTTGTTTTCCCAGATTTTCTGCAGGAAATGGTGGATTTGATGGAATCTGAACCTCTCGGAATTTGGAAGGTCTAATTTGCTTATACACTGACTCAGAGACAGGGGACCTTATACGGTACAACCCCTTGTCCTGCCACCACTTGAACACTGTTATATTGAGGCCAGGAGGAAAGTCAGGGTTATGAAAAATGTGCATCAGGGGTTTCAAGGGGGAAACAAGCACAGGGTGATTCCTCAAAGAATCCCAGAGGGAAAATGAGTGAGATAAAGTGGGAGATAGCACTGGAGATCTTTTTTTTTGGGGGTGTCCAAAGAAGAAAATCTAGTGTATTATTTGGGACAGCCTGTCTCTCGATTTGGATCCAGTCAGGTCTTTCGTTCCTCGTATAGTCTAGGGAGAATTGGGCTAATCTGGCTGTTTGAAAATATTTTATGAGGGCTGGAAGCCCTAGTCCCCCCTTTTTCCTGTGTCGATATAGAATAGCTTGGGAGAATCTATGACCTGAGTTTCCCCAGACGAATCTGAGGATCTTGCTCTGAAAGTTCTTGAGATGATCTTTTCTGATTTTTACCGCAAGGGCTCGAAATAGGTATAGTAGACATGCTAAGAGCGTCATTTTTACAGCGTTAATTCTACCCAACCAAGAGAGTCCTCTATTTGACCAGACCTTCAAGTCGTTCTCGAGTTTTCGAAACATGGGGGGGTAGTTGTGGGAGTACAAATCTTCAAACTTATTTGTGAGGTTGATCCCTAAGTATTTGGTGGAAGTATGATTCCACTGGTATGGAAATGATTGTTGTAGGTAGGTAGCTACCTCAGGTGAAAGTGAAATGTTCATTGCATATGATTTAGTGTAATTCACTTTGAGTCCTGAGACTTCTGCGAATGCGTCTAATGTATGGTTTAAGTTGGGGAGAGAAGTGTGGGGAGAGGTAACAAACAAAAGAATGTCATCTGCAAAGAGACCGCATTTATGAGTCCTGTCCCCACAAGTCACTCCCTGGATGTCTGGGTTTTGGCGTATTGCTATAGCTAACATTTCAATAGCTATAGTGAAGATGAGGGGAGACAGAGGGCAGCCCTGTCTCGTACCTTTAGCTATGGCTATAGGTTTTCGAGTAAAAGCCTTGTAGCCTTATTTGTGCCGTGGGAGTTGAGTATAGGGTTTTGATGATGCCTAAGAAGCACTGTCCAAATCCCCATCTCTCTAAAAGTGTAAGAAGGTACGGCCAAGAGACCAAGTCAAATGCTTTTTGGAGATCTAATTATAAGATCAAACCTTTTTGTTTAGGGCCTCCCTCCCAATTGGACTGTAGAATGGAAACCAGGTCAATGGCTCTGCGAATTTGGTCAGGTCCTTGTCGTCCTGGGATGAAGCCAACCTGATCCGTATGTATATAAATATGAATATAATATTATATTCACTTTATTAGGATGATGGCACCCACATTACCCAGCTAACTCTACCCTTAGGCTCCTTTAACCCTGGATGTGTATTTAGCTGTTTAAATGTTTACCCATTATATATATCAATACATCTACACAGGCATGCACACAGGGTGTGCTGGATGTGCCTGGGCACACCCTAATCACCTTGTGGGTTGCTTATTCCCCCTGCTTCCTGGAGTCCTCTGTCTCTCCACTGCAATGATGCCAGCTTCCCTCCCCTCCTCTCCTGCTGGCTACTGTGGGTGATGTTTCAGGATGGATGAATGAATGAACACAGTGAGTGATCTGTACTGCTGGCTCCTATGTTTAATCTTAACTGAAGCATAGTAAACTATGTTTACTATGCTTCCATTTGTAAATGAACAGGAAGCCGCTCAGTAAAGAGCACTTCCCATTTGTTCACTGTCCAGTACAGCTGAGGCTGCAGTGAAAGGGCCTGGGTAGGCCCTGACCTCAGTCCCTTTCTCTCTGTTCAGACCCTTGATATTTCACCAAAGCTCCCCAGCGGGGTTCCTAAAAGATTGTAAAAAAAAGAATAAAACATAATATTGTAAAAAAATAATTTAAAAAATAAAAATAATAAAAAAAGAACTTAAAAATAATAAAAACTACTAACATCATCCACTGCCCTACTGACACCAATCTCTGCTCTACTGACACCATCCACTGTTCTGCTGATATACACAAATGTGTGTTCGTGCTCTAGGGTGCACATCCTAATGCAATAGGCTGCACACATCAATGACCAATCTTTTTTACTTTCCAGACAAGTAAAAAAATATTGAATTACCAGCTGCTGCAATGTAAACAGCCAACAGGGGGACATGGGTCAAGTCATTTTTCAGAATTAGATCATTGACCATAGGTTAATGACATCACACATGATCTCCTACACTGGATTAATTTCCCTGCAGAACAGTTGATTTGCGATTTAGTAACATGATTGCAATGGTTAAACATCAGTGGACATTGGGTAGTCAAGATTAATGATGAATTGACATTATTATAAACTATGACTGATGAAGGAGTTACGTTGCAGGATGCCATTATGGATGTGGATTGACTGTAGGGGGACATAATTGAAATTTAGTTTGTGTGGATGTTATACAGTATTTAAGTTAATAAAACATTTTATGGTGTTTATTTACATTTAAGTTATATCAAAGCCTATTTTTTTTTATTAAAGTATACTAACCTGTTCTGTGCAATGATATTGCAGAGTGGTCCCTATGTGCTGTCTCCTTCTTCCTGCAGGACAGCCTTGACGGTACTCAGGTAAGTGTATGAGGGGGGGGTCGCTAGTGTTTTTTTAACTTAATGCAGGGAATGCATTAAGGTAAAACCTGTTCGATCGTAGAACAACTTTAACTATTTGTGGTACTGGTTAAGGGGCACTAATGTACCACTGTGCTCATTCTCCTAGCAGGGGAAGAATATCTGACCACAACCATTTTTTAAAGGGGGCTTCTGGGTTTCACTATAAGTCCAATCCATATTACCAACCTCCTTCTTGAGGCATCCGAGGTAGGGAAGAAGCCTCTGTCCATCAACATTATGACACAGATGTCTTGAAAAGGAATGAGGGTTTGCCATCCCCTAATTGCAAGCTATTTCTCCAATGTCAAGAAACATGTGGCCTGCACTAGGAAAATAAGGGAGGGGGGGGTGCATGCTCACTGCCCTGCATTTCCTGGCCACCCAAGCTGCATTGCTGAATAAGTGTCTATGATACATTTTTAAGGGGAATGACGCACCATTTACAAAAAAAAAATATACATATCTATATATATATATAGAGAGAGAGAGAGTACTTTTTAAGGAGATACACCATGTTGCTCTTTATCAATATATATTGTTTTAAAGTATCGCGCAAGCATGTTATTTAACCAGTTAAAGACCGGCTCAGATACATTTACTGCTGCAGAGTGGCAGTGTAACGTGAATCGCCGTTTATAAACGGTGATTCATGCAGGTGCGACTAGGGGGCAAGCACGGTCTCGTGCCCGCCGTACACTCCCTCGATGTCAGCCGGTGACCCGCGATCGCCTACTACACAGGAAGAACAGGGAACCGCCAATGTGAACACTGCGGTTCCCCGTTCTGTCAATGGGCATGACAGAGATCTACTGATCCCTATCATCGGGATCAGTTAGATCTGTCATGTCCATGTCAGCCCAGCCCCCACACAGTTAGAACACGCCTAGGGAACACAGTTAACCCCTTGATTGCCCCCGCAGGTTAACCCCTTCCCTGCCAATGACATTTATACAAAAATAATAAGTGGCTATTTTTAGCTCTGATCGCTGTATAAATGTCAATGGTCCCAAAAAAGTGTCAACAATGTCAATCAATATACACCGATTGTGATTTTTTTTTACCACAAATATGAGGAAGTATATATATCGGCCAAAACTGATGAATAAATTCTTTTTTTTTGTTTTTTTTTTGGATATGTATTATAGCAAAAAGTAAAAAATATATATTTTTTTAAATTGTCGCTTTTTTTGTTTATATCGGTGATCAGAAGTGATGTAGAGGTGATCAAATACCACCAAAAGAAAGCAATATTTGTGAGGAAAAAAAGGATGCACAATTATCAGTTAAATCGATGCAGTGGCGTATCGTAAAAAAATGGTCTGGTCAATAAGGGGGAAAATCTCACGGGGCTGATGTGGTTAAAGTAGTTTTGTATTCTCAATGTTGCCCTTTAAGCCGCAAGAAAATGTTTTGGAATTGGTACATGTTCCATATGCCAGTTATTAGATCTTCATGCCCCTTTCTAAAAAAATAATAACAATAGGTAGTGTAAATTAGGGTGCATTACACTCTTAAAGCAAATGTGTACCCCACATTTTAACTTCTAAATTGTTATGTTAATAATTATATAATATGGGGGTCAGCAACCTGTAGATCACGATCTACCAATAGATTGGGGACAGGTGTCTGGTAGATCACGGTCTGGGCTTGCTGACCCGCCATCACAGAGCATTAAACAGAGTTCAATGCAGAGGGACTGCTTGTAAAGTTGGAGTGGGTGCAAGAGCCACATAAGCCAATGTCTGTGTAGTGCTGGCTCCTGTTCCTTGTGGAGTGGTCCAGTTTACTTGAATGGGTCATGATTGCCAGGCGGTCATGATTGCCAGGCATTGCAACAAAAGCAACAGGGGGCTTAATTCCTGCTGCAGCATATGTACATCTTTGGCTGCTGCCTCAGCAACTAAAGGAGGTAGGGATTGGAGTGGTAAAATTGCAACTCAACCGCAGGGTTTTACATGTGAACGAGCCCTAAGAGTGCCACTGCCAAATGCAACTAAGGGCTCATTTACAAGTGCAGCGAGCACTGCTGCTCCCTTATAAAAAGCAATCTGAGTAGGTTTGGGGAGAAGGTGATACAGTATCTCACAAAAGTGAGTACACCCCTCACATTTTTGTAAATATTTTATTCTATCTTTTCATGTGACAACACTGAAGAAATGACACTTTGCTACAATGTAAAGTAGTGAATGTACAGCATGTATAACAGTGTAAATTTGCTGTCCCCTCAAAATAGCTCAACACACAGTCATTAATGTCTAAATCACTGGCAACAAAAGTGAGTACACCCCTAAGTGAAAATGTCCAAATTGGGCCCAAATTGTCAATATTTTGTGTGGCCACCATTATTTTCCAGCACTGCCTTAACCCACTTGGGCATGGAGTTCACCAGAGCTTCACAGGTTGCCACTGGAGTCCTCGTCCACTCCTCCGTGACAACATCACGGAGCTGGTGGATGTTAGAGACCTTGTTCTACTCCACCTTCCATTTGAGGATGCCCCGTAGATGCTCAATAGGGTTTAGGTCTGGAGACATGCTTGGCCAGTCCATGACCTTTACCCTCAGCTTCTTTAGCAAGGCAGTGGTAGTCTTGGAGGTGTGTTTGGGGTCGTTATGTTGCAATACTGCCCTGCGGTCCAGTCTCCAAAGGGAGGGGATCATGCTCTGCTTCAGAATGTCACAGTAAATGTTGTCATTCTCCTCAATGAGCTGTAGCTCCCCAGTACCGGCAGCACTCATGCAACCCCAGAACATGACACTCCTATCACCATGTTTGTCTGTAGACAAGACACACTTGTCTTTGTACTCCTAAAACAATGAGGGAGAAGACGGGTTTGGTAATGGTATGATCATTTCAGTCAAGTACACCCCTCACCCAAGTGGGTGCTCCTCTGCTAACCGAACACTTAGATAAACCTAAACAAAGTTGTCCCTGTAAGGCCACAAAGGACTTAGAGGTTAAATGCAGAGGAACGGGCAATGTAGACTAGCGAAAATGAATATTAAAAGTTTTCCTTTAATGGTTAATCACATTAAAACACAATATAGTAATATTCTGTGTGAAGTATAAAATAGGTTACACCATATGGCCCAATAGAGTCCAACGGGCTCCTGGGCTACAAAGATACAACACCCTACATATATAGACAACATAAACATAAACAGGGGGCGTCCGGATGGAGGGAAAGGAAGAAGGGATGGCACATTAAGGTCAATTTGGTGATAAGTCATCCAGAATACTCTGGTAAATAAAGGTTCCAAACTGTGCTTAGCCCTGGTGGAAATCCTATGCTGAGTTGGGGTGGCCCAAGTCGGAGTGTGGAGATTGAGTGATGGCAGAGTACTGAATGAGGTCCATCCACTAGGTCCAAAGGAGGGCCATCTGGTATGAAGGAGAGTGGAGGGCTCAATGAGATGAAAAGGCTTGCGCCGGAAGGGGCTGGATATAAGTCCTGAAATAAGCGAGAACCTGGAAGGGGTCATGCCACCAAATTGGACTAGGTAGAGTAGCTATTGCAGAGTAGATAAAGTCTCTAAGACGGCGGTGTCATGTGCCACCCTTGGGTATTTAACATCCACTGGAATTAGGATGGAACATGTAAATTCTGCTGACACCTGTAGTGAGCGTGTGTTGTCACAGTGGCAGCATGGGGTTATTGGAGTGACACTCCTGATAGAGGCTGGGGGATGGAAAAAGAGGCTGAGATGCTGCCAGGCACAAGAGGGGAATAATGTCTGAGGTGTGTATGCACTGAAAGTAGTCACATCTGTGGGGCAGATCAGATATAAAAATAGTGAAGTGCCAGTTACATACCAAGTCCATTCGATCTTCCCCCGCCTCCCTCTCAAAAGGATGGAGTGTGGCCAATAGTCGTCTTGCCGCCCGGTCTTCCGGGGCTGCAGAGCTCAGTCACGTCCAGATAGTCCGATGGGGCAGAGTGTCCCGTGCGGCCGCTGCTGTAACGGTGATGAGTCCAGGATGCTGAGTGCGCTGCAAGCCTCGTTCTGACTTGTGGTCAGCCAATCAACAGGGCATTCCTCCCTACGTCAGTGCAGTCACGTGACGCCCATGATGTCAACGCATTTCGCTAACGTGTAGCGTAGCTTCGTCCGGACGTTCACTCGAAGCTACACTACACGTTAGTGAAACATGTTGACGTCGCATGGAAGAGACTACTAATAGGTTTCTTTGTAAGTTATAATTTTTTCTCTAGATCAGTGTTTTTTGCCTATAGAGTTACCATTTACTCATATACCCATTATCTATTCTAGAATGCTCTGTTTGCATCACACTCCTGATGAGGGGCTGTACGCCATGAAACACATCAAGTTTATATGAAAAGATGCTCAGATTAATTTGGTCACATTATGCACTTTATATATACAGTTTGTGTTTGATGAATATTCCAAAACATCTATAGTAATTTGTACTGCTTATCATGTCTCTCCTTTTAATTTATGTATCTCTCAAATGAACATATGTGTAGATTAATTGTCTCTGTTCATGAATGGATTATTTGTATAACATATCATGGTTTTAATATAAGAGTAATGTACACCTAATTATTTCTATTAATAAAGTATGGACATGCATTTTGACAATCAGCAGCACTATTATTATTTACCTAATGACTGGCCTCATCTAAAGTCCCAATTTCTCCTTTCCTTGTACTCATATTTAACATACTATTCATAGGAAAAATGTAATTTTTGACTGGACTTCCACTTTAAGTTTAAAGTTGATGTAAACCCCATTCATGAAATTTGAGCTGGGCACATATATCTGCAGTGTTTTCTTATCTCTCTTTAAAGTACGAATTCCTCTAGTCTTCTGTTATCAGCATGATAACTTCTGACAAGTTCTCCACCAACTGAGATAAAACCAGGCTATAATTTGTGTCGGTGAGGTTGCTATAAATAGATTAGCAGACAGCTAAACTATTCACAGAACAGCTCTGAGAGTTTCTGCCTATGTGGAGTGGGGGTGTGTGCCTTTCCTCCAATTAGCTGACTTGGCTGTATGTCCAGACTTCACACTCATGGCTGAACAGGAATAGAAAATCTCTTAACATGATGCAAACATTTTAAATAAAATAAAGCTGAAGACAGCAGATATACATGTAAAGCGCATGTAGGGAGATATGTTTCATCTCTGTGTATCATCTGAGGCTGTTCACTTCACTGGGTATAGGGAGAGTTTACATCCACAATAAGGAAACTGTTTGGCTTTAGCTCTCTGGATGTGAGCTTGGTTTTTAATAAACAGGAACATATGGAATTTGCAAATGGTTAAAATGTATGGTGATATGTCTTTATGGAAATGATTTCACCCAGTATATTGTCAATACAGATAACACCTGGAGAGGGTGACAGACACTTATATTTTACTTTTTGTTGTGCTGTTTTAACATTGATGTGCTTAATTTTGACCAAAATGAGGTATCATATTCATAATTTTGCTCCTATTGGAAGACTGCAGTGACCATTGATGATGGAGAGGAGTGATAGGTTCCCATTCCTGATGACACTTTGGGGTTGATTTACTAAAGCTTGAAAGTGCAAAATTCGGTGCAACTCCACACAGAAACCAATCAACTTCAAGGTTTTATTGTCAAAGCTTGATTGAACAAGCTGAGGTTAGAAGCTGATTGGCTAGCATGCACAGCTACACCAGTTTTTGCACTCTCTAGGTTTAGTAAATCAACCCCTGTAACTGATACAGAACATTTGACACTTTTTTTAAAACAAGGAGTCCACGTGTTCTGGTAAGAATCCATTTTTACCTGGAGGGGTAGTACACTTGGGTGTATCACACTCTTTCTTCACATCAGATACACTCATTTATTTTGGATAAAATTGGGACTTTTACACTCTTTTTTACTTTGACACATTAGACTGTTTCATCACATTAGATTTGTTTTCTGGATTCAATATACACGTTTCTTTTTAGTTTTTCAGTGATTGATTGTATTAACAGCAAAACATTTTGTATATATCGTTTTAAAAACCATCCTGATTGTTCTTTTGCTAGCTGCTCTCTCTTTTTGATCTACCAGCGTAATAGTTGTTTGTCTACAATCCTTTAAAAATAGACCTGTACGTTTTAGAATGCACTTATTGGTTTTCAGAAGAATAAAGTAAAGAAAGCATGCTTGAATAGAGAAAATACAAAACTGCAGCTTGATGTTGTTTCTTCCAGTAGTAAATCCACTGGACAGAAGCTTTCCATTTTTACTGGAGAAAATGAAAGTTCCAGAATGACCTCTGACCAAACACTTCTTAGTAAAGGATGCTTCTTCTTCGCTCCTTTTGGGAGTTGCAGAGACAACATCTCTTTATGAGGAAAACAAGATTGTGCACTTGTCCATATTTAACTAAAATCAATTACAAGGTCATAAAAGGAAACTTAAAATGTTTCCACTGTAAGTAATTATGTTTGACAAAATAACCACAGCTATCAATCTAAAAAGCGCTAGTATTTGGAACACTTGGAACAGACTCTAACAAGGGTAAAAATAAGGATACATGTTTACCTCTGCAAGTGTAGTTTTATGTTCAACAAAGATTTTTTATAAACATTTGAGTTAAAAGGTAATTTAGGTAAAAAAGAAACTTAAAGTGTTACTAAACCCAGCAATATAAAAACAACCCCCCCCCCCCCCCACAGTGCACACAGCTTCTAAATCTTCTTTTTATATCAAAATACTGCCGCTATATACCTTTTTTCATCTATATATTGCAGTCAGGTGATAAACTGCAAAGAGCCAGGGCTTCCGCAGTGTTCATATAGGAGGAGATTTCACTCTCTGATGATGTAACTACCTTTGCATCAGTGACCCTTCACCCACAATCCGGCCAGAGGTGATTGGTGCTTTGCCAATGACATGCTCAGTTCACAAATAAACAATCACTGCCTCTAGAAATGCACTACAGTCTGTGTCCATGTGAAACAGGAAGATCGAACAGAGCATGTGCAACCTTTCCACACTGCCTGCATGTAGTATAGTATAGTATAGTCTAATATAGTAGACAGGGCAAGAAGGAAGTATCTGGTCATATGAGATCAAACAGCCTTTTTACACAATATAGAGGATAAACCCCTTAAGTTACACAGTGAGTATAGTAAGCATGGCATTCTGCATATACAGACAGATTTTACTGTTGTTGGTTTAGTAACACTTTAATTGGTTACATATGGGCCTGTTATTAAAGGAGAAAGGCTAATTCATATCAGCCACTACATTACAAAGCAGTGGCTAGTGTGTGGTACGGTCTGGCAGGGATCACACAGTGAAATGTCAATAAATTAAATTGGCCGCTGCATGGTGGATTGCCTTGCACTGTGCTGTGCATGCACACCACTGCAACACACAGAGACAAGGCATTTTGCATGCCTTGCAGTGGGACTGTGCCACCATACCTGTTCTGAATGGACCCCAACTCTGTAATAAGCTTTTAGTTATTGGCCTATTGCTTTTTGTACAGGTCAACTTTTGTGCTAATTATAAACTTCTGTTGTCACTTACAAAATGTTGATGCTCAATGGAAATAAAGAAGCTACAGCAGATTAATTACTGAATATTAGTTGCAAATTCTCCAGTCATTTCCCCCAGAACAATATGTTAACTGCGCTTACTCAACTTTTTTATGAACACAGCCATTGCATATCATTAATATGAGGAATGCTCTGTGAATTAGAACTAATCCAAGTAGAGTAATTTTATTGAATTTTCCCACTCATTATGAGTAACTTATCAGGGCAAGAAAAGTAAGCACCTTTTACCATGTATAAGGCCATGGGTGTCCTGGTATGATCTTGTTTTCATAATGATGTCTTCCCTTCCCCCATAGCACTAATTGAGTCATTATCATCATCATGCATTTATTAATTAGCTACTAAAGGCTTGTATTCAAAATATTATATTGTATGATACTTTTATATGCATAGTAGGTATTATGAAAACTAAGAGGTCACAGGGTCATTTTTATATTTCTTTTTGGGGCTCAGAGCAAGATAATATCTAACTAGGCTGATTTAAAATACCTAAACTGGGAGACTTTGAAAATAATTAAAATATGATGACTACTTTTAACTCATGAAAGATTGATGATCAATTAATGTCAGCCTATAGGTTACCAGGTAAATGCAAAGTACCTTAAATCTTTACAGAACTATGGTAAACCACACAAAGCCTGGTTGAAAGTCTAATCCTAAATAAGGATCTAGCACAGATGTCTTTGATTATGATTGTCCTAGCTGGCATCTGCACACTACTAGTAAAAGCAAGCTTACACCCCTTGCTGCTAATCTGAACTCCAGCACAAGCTAATGGCAATTCCCCACCAATTACATATATACAATAAAAACAGCAAAAACCTTTATACAGATTGGTCACATTTGAAATGGTATTACTTGCTATCTGACTCTGACTCACATATACATTCTAGAGCCAATTTGATTACAATTTTAGAGTATGAGATGACCAGAGCACAAATAAGAAATCCAGTCAAACTTCAAGGTAGACATAGCCCAGGATTCCAATCTTTGGACAATTGACAGATGATAGAAAATGTCCCTTTACCAATAAAAGTGCCAGTTTGATGACACAGGGGTGCCATTGGTAGCTTGCAGGGAAGACCTTTCAAGGAACCATATAATTTAATAATGGGTTGCTTAAGGGACAACATCCTTCCAATAATAGGAAATATAAAGATGGGTTTTTCAGGTGCCAGGACACAGTTAGACCAAAATTAAAATATTACAAAACTTTATTAACAAATACATCATAGTATAAAACAATACAGTCTACAACTTCTATTGCCTCAACATCAGCAAAGGCCTCTCTGATACCATGCCTGTGAGGGCATAAGTCCCTATACAATGATTTGAACCATCAAAAGTCACAGTCACAGTTAGCACAAACAGATTTGTGCTTAAGTGGGTGGCTTCCATCATGGGTTACATGCCTCACCATGTTTCATGGGTAGCCCAGCTTCTTCAGCAGAGGTAGGGGAGCTTATATAAAAACTAAAAATAACAATAAACATAACCGGTTACAAAAATATATTTAACAGAGGAAAACTGACATGCACAACAGTGCACAGCAGGACTCACCAATACACTCCAAGGGTCCATGCAGTGTAGAAAAGGGGGAGACTGGGACAATGTCTGGTGTGCCTGGTGTGGGGGCAAAAGATATAGTGGCTAGGGGAGATAATGAATGATGATAATAAGGTTGTACTTGCTTGAACCCTGTATGTCAAAAACCACCCTCATATGTGTATCCTAGCAAAGAGAAACACCTACCTGTTAAACAAAGGACATCCCCAAACTAGGGCATCTAATGAAATGAAGCTTGAGGAAAAGGTGTGATGAATCCTCCTGTATGGCCTATGTTAGATATATGATGCTGGTGTCGCCTTAAAGCACAGATCCTAAAATGGTCCTAAAAGGGTGGATAACCAGCACAAATAGTTTACATCAGGTACCATTTGGTCAAACACATGCAAACATATATGGCAAGGGGTTACACAAAATGGACCCACAAATAACTTGCACCACTTGTCCTAAGCTTAGTGGCAATCATGCTTTAACCTCCCTGGCGGTATGATTCTGTCTGGAATTTTGTACCAAAAGTGGTACAATTTTTTGCACGGAAATTTGGTGATATGTATTATAGGCCTGCAATTCTTAGTAATTACTTACTTAAACCTGACCAAAACAAGACTCTAGCAGACATTCCAGATGTGATAAATTTGAAACACAAATGCATGAATTATAATCTAATAAAATAATATAATTTTATTCAATAATGCAATGAAAAATAATGAAATTTGTCAAACAAACAAAATTCAATAAACATCCTGAGTGTGGTAAATTTTGAAACATGGCACTGCACAAAGTCCGACGTCACAGTCGGGGCAATGGAATCTGGTTTCTTTTCTGACTTTTTTCCATTGCCATCTCTCTTTGAGCAGCAAACTACGCACATCCTGGTAGGTGCTGCCTTTTTTGGCCTTGGTGGGATGTAGTCGGGAAAATGACGACCAGTCAGGCGTTCTGGGTTGACAACGTCAACAGCATGACATCCAGGTCTGTTCCCAACTACTGATGGCGTCTGGTGGTTGACAAAAATCCGCTCAGCCACCTGCCAGATAAACTCAGAATGAACAAGAGGCTTGTCACTCTTTGCTCTGTGCAGGATATATGCATTCCAAAGGCATTGTTCCAGAAGATGCCTGAAGATTTTCTTATAATATTTTTTTTGCTGTTTGCGCATAGCCGGATAAAAGGTCATTGCCTGATCGGCTCTGTCGACACCTCCCATTGTGTTGTTATAGTCTATCACGACTTGCGGCTTCAGCACATCTTTCCCACCTCTTGTGTGGACCATGGCAGTAGAGGTATTGTGCACAGTGCTCATGAGACACACATCCTTCTTGTCTCGCCATCGCATTGCCATTATCTTACCCTTCTGCCAGGCAACCATTTCTCCGGTTTTGAGTTTTTTCTTGGCAAACATAGATGGCATGTCACGTCGGTTAGGTCTAACGGTACCGTATGCATCAGTCTTGTTTTGTAGCAAAACCTCATACAGTTCCGGAGATATGTAGAAATTGTCCGTGGTAACACAATATCCCTGGTTCAGCAATGGCTCCAGCAGTGTAAGGACAGATGATGTGGCCATCCCATAGCCACTGTACCTGGGGTTGAACTTCGTGCCTTTACCGGTGTAAATGACCAAATTCCAGATGTACCCAGTAGATGACTCGCAGAGCATGTAGGATTTGATGCCAAACCGCGCTCTTTTGGATGCAATGTACTGTATTCAGCTTAGGCGTCCCTTGTAGGCCATCAAACTTTCATCCACGCTGACATCCCTTTCTGGCACGTAGGTGCGCTGGAAATTGGTCACAATAATTTGGCATACCTCCCAGATTTTTTTGAGTTTGGGCGCAGGATGCGTGGCCTCATCAAATTCTTCATTGTTCGTGAAGTGGAAATACTTCATGATGAGGGAAAACCGGTATTCTGACATCACGGTGCCAAAAAACGGAGTGGCCAGTAACTTATTGGTGGTCCAGTACCATTTCTGGACCGGTTTCCCCACCACCCCCTGAAGAATGATGAGTCCCAGAAACTGCCAGATGTCCTCTTTGGTCACCGGTTCCCACTTTCTGCTTCTGGAAAACCTGGCATGCAGCGTAGCGGATTGCTACTCTTGGTAGCGATTTGTCTCCGTGACAATTTTTTCAATTACCTCCTCAGTGAGGAATAATTGCAGGTATGCCAGAGGGTTGTCACTTTCAACATCTACCTTCATCCCAGGTGATCCAGTGAACGGGAATCTTGGAGGCGCTACCTGGTCCGTAACGCAATCAATGGGGCACCAAGTGCTCACATCACTGAGGTCAGGTGCAGGATCATCGCTGTTGTCACTTGCCAGATCAGTGTCAGTGTCAGTGTCAGATCACAAATCTCCCCATGACTCACTATCGCACAATTCTGCAAGCGCCTCTGTGATGATGTCGCTGTCACTCAACTGGTCCAAAAGCGCTTTTGTAGGAAAGTGGCGCTTTTTTGATGCCATGTTATAAATGGGCACAAATGGCAGGCAAGGGGCACTGTACAGTGATCAAGTGTCAGATCTGAGGTGATACAGTGTAATCCTCTCAGATTACAATGTATCACCTATTTTATGTGTGTGTGTCACTTTTATGTTTTTACTTTTGAATCTCCCGCCCAGTTCCGCTCCCATGCGCCGCTGCTGCTCACAGGGAACAGAACTAGGAAGTCAGATGCCGGTGATCACAGCGGGGGACATCGCTGGATTGCCGGATCGCCAGGAGAAGGTAAGGAGACTCCGCTGACAGCTCTGCAATGCTACCCCGAGCGTGACTCGGGATTACCGCTCATGGCAGTAAAAATTAACCCCGAGTCACGCTCGGGATCACCGCCAGGAAGGTTAACAGGGGAATATACCCAAAATTTCAAATAAGTCCAAACCTAAAACCACAGAGAATAATGCCTCATACACAGTGTGACGGTTGTACGACCGGACGTCCAAAATCGTATGTTGGCTGTTGTGTCTCGTGTAATGACGTGCACTAAGCGATCCTACAACCAAGCCTAACGTAGTGACGTGTTACGAGAGTATAAAGAGGAAGTTCAGGTGAATGTGATTTGTGAATTAGGAACGTAGGTTTACACGAACGGACACTTCCGGGCATTCCTGACCTCTGAGCATGCGTGTTTTGCTTTGTTGGCCCAACTTCTCTGTACACACGAGTCAACAGTCGTACAACCGCTTGTTGTACAACAAAAGTTTTCTAGTCTGCTCATCCAACTTCTGTTGTCCAACCGTTGCACGTCGGCTGTTGTAATTGCACATACTAACGGTCGGATAATCGTGCGAAAAAAATTTGTTGTACGACCGTTGTTGTACAACCATTGTACCGTGTGCACGGGCCTTAAGTGACTCTGTTAATGCATTGTGAAAGCTTATGTATGCACCCCAAGAGACCCCTTAACTTATCTAAACGCCCATTGAACACACCTTCTCAAACAGAGATATCACACCACTGCCCAGTATAGGACATATCCACAGGGACTAATTAGTGCCAGAGCCTATAACAGTGTACAGGTAACTAGATTAGTGCTGCCAAATGGAATATTCTAATCCATAGAACCCCATACAACCAAACTATCACATCTTACCTCTGACTGACAAAATATCATACCACCACACAATGATTGGAGTCCCTAAAGTGTATTTCCATATCCACTGCCACCATTTGTACCCCCCAAGATGTAGATGCCACCCACACACTGGTCCCCATACTGATATTCGGCATCATCCCTGTCTCGGATGCAAAAGACCACACATACTGTGGCGGTCTCCCACCATCAACATCTTGGGAGATGGCAAAATGGAAAAAACAGTCAGTGCAGTCAAGAGCTTGTACAAGGGCAATATCATTTGTTGACTGCTGAGCTTTAAAATGCACTTGCACGCGCATAGGTAAACTCATGCAAACATGGGAGGGTGAACAGTGTGGGGGTTATTTACTAAAACAGGAGCACACAGAATTGGGTGCAGCTGTGCATAGTAACCAATTAGCATCTAACTTCAGCTTGTTCAATTAAGCATTAACAATGAAAACTAGATGCTGATTGGTTTCTCTGCAGAGCTGCAATAGATTTTGCATGCTCCCATTTTAGTAAGTAACCCTCTGTGTGTTTATAAAAATACATAACATTATTAAATAACAACATTTAACTAAATAAACAATCAACTGCTTTGTTAACTTAGCTGTGAAAGTTACTTTGGGTTATAATTTAATTTCAATAGAATAATTTAAAGTGCAGAAATCCTAAGATATTATTTTGGAAGACAGAAAGTATTTATGATTCTTTTTTTTTGTGAATTTGTTTTTGTCATTAATACATAGTAGTTATAATGTATTATTTTCTGGAAGTTATGATCAATCAAATGCAACAGTAAACTTTTATTTATATTTGTTTATGCCTGCAAAATAATAAAGGCGCTGCATATAAAACACAATTAATCAAATGCTTAAACTATTTTAGACATTTGCAAGTATAAAGCACTAGACTAAAGCATTTACTATAATCATTCTACAATTCTTGCTGTACCTGAAAGTGTAACAAGATTTCTGCTACATTATTTCTTCGTTTTCGTGATAAATTGTTGCAATTATAATAAAACACATTATTGGATTTATAGCTATTGTTTTAATTTACTTCTATGAATAAAGCAGATATTCTAGGACATATTTCAAACACAGCCACAATAAATGACAAAAGAACATTTTACATTGTTTTATGTACAATATTTCTCCCAGATTGCAAGCATAGAAAGTGACAAAACACTGGCATTTTTATAATTCTAATAACACCTAAATGAGCAGCAGAAGAAACATTGTACTAGCAGAAACAAATACTTGCTGGGGTTGCATTGTACTATATGATAGGACTTTATTTACTTATTTACTTAGGTTTTAACAAGAGATAATGGCAATGCAGCAGTTTTGTTCACATCAACATATCTAACAATGAGCTTAAACTAAACTAAAAAAATAACACAAACATCATGTAAAGGAAGATTTTTGATAACACCAGTTTAAAACAGGGCTGATTTAGGAAAAGAGTGTACCCAAATTAAAGTGATACTAAAGTCTAATTTTTCTATAAAAATAACAAACATTTTATTCTTACCTGCTCTGTGCAGTGGATTTGCACAAAGCAGCCCAGATCTTTCTCTTCTTAGGTTCCTCTTCAGCGCTGCTGGCCCCTCCCTCTTGTTGAGTGCCCCCACAGCAAGCAGCTTGCTATGGGGGCACCTGAGCCAAGCCGTAGCTCCGTGTATCCAGTGAGACATGGAGCCATGGTTTGGGCCCGCCCCTCTCTCTCCTCATTGGCTAACTGACTTTGATTGATAGCAGCAGGAGCCAAAGGAGCTTCTGTGTCTCAGCCAATCAGGAGGGTGAGTCCTGGATGGCCGAGGCACTCGTAGACATTGCTGGATCAAGAGGGGGCTCATGTAAGTATTAGGGGGGCTGAGGGGGGTTGCTGCACACAGAAGGCCTTTTATCTTAGTGTATAGAATGCATTAAGATAAAAAAAACCCGTTTGCCTTTACAACTGCTTTAATTTCAAAATGTATGGGTTCATGTTCACCTTCATATTACATGTATCCCAGAAGAGCCTGGTAGCTAGCACAATGTATTATTTTATCTATGTTCTGCAATTGTTTCTTTTCTTAGTTAAGCATATCAAATATGTTTCAAACATTGGGTAGGCAGCAGGATTTCTTTATTGTTGTTATCAAGTAATCCTAGAATTGTCAAGGATTAGCAGATAGATGTGCAGCAATAGATGTGCAGACTATTATTTTTAAAATAAAGGAGTCCCTGGTTCTCTTCAGATGATAAATGTTTTTCTATGTAGGCTTCATTGCAATCAATTCTGCTGGAGTCCCCCTTTGCAAATGGGCTCAGAACAAACGTGTCAGTTGACTCCCTTTCAAGCAGCCTCCGATTCAAGATGGTAACATCTTTATATCAGAATTCATATGTAAATATATGTGTCCAGAATATTATATTTCAAACTGATACTGGCAATTTTCTTTTAAAGAATAGTAGGTCATCACCTGGAAATTCCCAGCCATGCCAAACCTTTTTACAAGCTTTAGTACCATTTAGACATACAAGTACCCAAAAATGCATCCTCTCCTGTTGTCCTTCTTGAACTTATGTGAAGCTATCTTCTGGTCTTTGGCATGTACTTCCCATGCTCCATTCTTCTGGGCCCCTCTCCCAATGCTTGTTCATTGCAACACCAATGAAAAATTCAAACCAATCTCTGCAACAGAAACCTCTCACTGCTACTGAAGTAAGTGAAACAAATATTCTGACTGGAAGAATAACTACTGTAAACACAACTTGCACAAAATTGTATAACATGTTACTATACCAGAAGGACCCAACCACACAACACCCAGGGAGAAGGAGGTAGCCCAGGAAGTATGAAGTAAATTCAATACATGCACAATTCAAATGGCAGAAATTAAAACTCTGCAATGAAATCTTCTAAATTCCTTACAATACATGTAACTGACCTGAGAAGGATTGTTCATTTTTAATGTAAACCTCCAGCCAAATTTTTTAAAAAAATCATACGCAGAGAAACTCTCATGTGAAATAGATCCAAAGATACCACTATAATTGTACATAAATATCCTTTTCTGTCAATGTTAAACCTTGACACACCTTTTTCCACACCCTGAACCTTACTTTTGGTTCATAAAATTGCTGACCAATTAAAGTGGTAGTAAACACTGCTTGGACAATTGTACCTACAGGTAAGTTTATTAAAGCTTACCTGTAGGTACAGGAAATATCTCCTAAACATACACAGATTTCTGCAACCGGTGCATGCTCTCTGAAGGGATGACATACACATGCCATCCCTTCAGAGCCCTGTGCTGTGGCGGTGACTCCCATGTACAGGCATGGAAGTGACGTCATTGTGGCTCAGTCATTCAAATGCCCGCAAACCGGAAAGGAAGACAAGATGAAGATGGAAGTCCTGTCAGCGGTGACAGTGCACTGCTGGAGAGCTTCAGGAAAAACACACATATCAATGATGACATTAATCAAGCGAACATGTGTATAGCAGCACTACTAAAATCAAAAGTCCATAAGAGCATCCTTTGGTGAAGATTTCTCATATAATGCACACCGTCACCACACCATGTGAGAAAACGGGGTTTCCTCCTATATGGAGAGACTCACCAAATGGTGGCAGATATAATGCCCATAACCAGACTCTCTCAGATATTCTCGTCTGTGTCTCCTTGACTCTGTATTAGCTAATGCCTTTCAGAATCATAATATGTCAAGCCTATAGTGTCGCATATTGGCTAAGACCATCCTTGAAAAAACAAAGGTGCTCACATAGTGTGTTACCTTTATCCAATTTACTCGGACCATCCAGCCAACACACAAGATAGCCCTGGGCTATCTTGTGTGTCGGCTGGATGGTCCGAGTCCCGGGAACATCGCCTGTCAATGAATACAGCTGGCGGTGAGAAGGATTCATCCTGACTGACCCTATTGTCACGCTAATACTGTTTTTATGCTGGATTTTATGGGGATTTTTTGTAAGTGCATTTCATAAGAGGGGGGAAATTTCTCTGTGTGAAGTTTAAATAAATCGGTTAAAGGTAACACACTATGTGAGCACCTTTGTTTTTTTAAGGATGGTCTTAGCCAATATACGCCACTATAGGTTTGACATATTTTAAAGGCTATAGCTAACACAGAGTTGAGGAGACACGGACGAGAATATCTATGAGAGAGTCTGGTTATGGGCATTATATCTGCCACCATTTGGTGAGTCTCTCCATACAAGGAGAAACCCTGGTTTCTCATGTGGTGTGGTGACGGTGTGCGTTATATGAGAAATCTTCACCAACGGATGCACTTATGGACTTTTGATTTTAGTAGCGCTGCTATAAACATGTTCGCTTGATTAGTGTCATCATTGATATGTGTGTTTTTCCTGATGTCTATATACTAATAGTAGCTGCTTGAAGCTTGGTTACTTTCACTGACGGATCAGTTGAAGTTTTTTTGTCTTAAAAATATTTTATATTTATATATACTTGTATGGCAATCCAGCAGCGTTGATTTCTGATTCAATTGGTCTTGTTGCTGGCAATTGAATTTTGATACATTTTTTTAGGTGTTTACTACAGCTTTAAGAGGCTCAAATCTTAAAAGAAAAAATATTTTCCAGCATCTTCAGCTTTACTTTAAGCTCCAAAAATAAAGCTCAACAATCTACAATGTGCACACCTATAAACAAAATAACCTAAATAAAATCAATATTGGGTATGCCCCCCATCTGCCTTAAAACAGCATGACATTTCCAAGGAGGTACACTTTCACACAGTTAAGATTTTTGCAGTCCAGTGCATGATTAAACAATTATACCAAACATGAGCTAATGATCATCAAGATAGCACAATATTACAATATAACAATTAAATCAAAAATAATCAGCTGTGTTGGAGGAAGAAAAGTGGGTAAGGAAAAGTTATGCTCTGCTACCATGCTGAGAATGTCAAAGACAGTTTCATGTAAAAAAGTACACAATAACAAGACTAAGAACAGCTACAAGACACAGGGTTGTCTTACTGCATCAAGAAGATCTCTCACAAAGAAAACTTTGTTTCCAGACATGTTTTCCAAGCTCTTCTGCAGAGCACAAAGGAAAGGGCAACACTGAGGACCAAAAATAGAATGCTTGGCCAAGGAAAAAATGTAGTATATGAAAGACACATCATGCTATTCCCCTTCAAAATCAAAAAATGTCCAGTGCTACCATCAGCTCAGATATGACAGAAACCAACAAGTACACATATCCACACTTTGCAGAAGTCTAGTCAGAAGCAGATATACTGCTAAAAAGTGCTAAATATGTAAAAAAAAAAAATGTAGGAATAGCAACTGTATAACAGATACCAAGAATTCACATATATTGCGCTAAAAAATGAAAACATCCAGTGTCCACCATTTCTTCCAGTGTCCTCTCAAAGGAGTGATCTCATATTTGAGATTTTAATTTGCATTTTGAGAGGTGAATGATCTACCTGGAAGAGGTGAAGGACACTGGGTGTTTTCATTCACCTTTTAAGTAAAGAGACTTTTAACTTTTCACTTATTGCATTTTATGATAGACAATAACAAAGTGGTTCTGTTTATTAGAATAAGCTATACAAATTTTTGACACATTGTTTGTGGACTGAGATACAGTAATTGATATGTTGGAGCACAATATTTGTGGATTTTGGATATCTTTTATATAGTTGCTATTATTTTTTTTTTCATTATAGGTATTGAGCACGTGATATTTTTCTGACTGTGCTGGGAGCACAACCTGCCTGTCCTCCAATGACCAAGACTTGTGCTGACACACCTCCCTGCATAGCACTTCACTGGGAAGATCAGTGTACTGATATTACTATGTATCATGCTGACAACCCCCCTGCAGTCTACCCCCATACCTCTTATGCAGCAGAAAACAGAAGTTATGTGATTACTTATATAAAAAAAGGTAGTTATAATCTATTTTAAACAAGGTATGGGTTTACATATATTTTAATTTTGCCATGGCCATATTTTGTCAATGATGTCACCACTATGCAAACCTCTTCGTTTATATAGCTGATAACAGTTCAGGGAGCTGTCATTTGTCTTTATGTGTGGCAAGTCGCTGTTTTTTTTCATTAAGTCAGAGGCAGTGTGCATCATGATTGATTATGTATTTACAATGAGGGATTTTTTGGGGATATCAATTTTTTAATGAAGAGTGTGTCAAGAGTTTTTTGTCTATATTTCTAGATTACTTTTTTTGTGAATGAGTTGGAGTATTATGTACCCCATATTCATTCACATGAGGGACTGGTATCTGGGAATCTTATTATTAAAGGAGGGTTCCAGATTCCAATATACCCCCACAGCCACTAGGCAAGGGGTTTGGGGATGAGGCCCTTGTCCTCATCAATATTGGGACAAAATTCTTTGTCCCCCCTGGCAAGGAAACCCCCTCCCATGTTGAGGGAATGTGGCCTGGTATATTTCAGGAGGTGAGCTGCATGCTCACCTCTCCCTTTACTGGCCAGCCAGGCTAGAAGCATGGATTTAGAGTCTGGTGAAACATTTTTTTAGGGTGATGTCACACATTAAGATGATGTTACAAATTGATAAAAGCAATCCCGCCTCCTTCAGTTCCTGATCTGGGTGACTCCACAATAACATACCCATAGACACATTTCAATCACCCATCAGTCCTTGTTGTTTTGCACATTTTGGCCTATTCAAGCA
Organism: Glandirana rugosa; assembly: GCA_018402905.1. Taxonomy (NCBI): domain Eukaryota; kingdom Metazoa; phylum Chordata; class Amphibia; order Anura; family Ranidae; genus Glandirana; species Glandirana rugosa. Next base: position 235,262 of record BLSH010496764.1, read on the forward strand.
GCTTACATTCTGTCTTGCTTCTGCCTAATTTTTTTCACACGTGTATTTGATTTAATACACTGTAATTTCTATTGTAGAAAGCACACTTACCTTGTTAGTGTCTGATAAGCTTTGACTATTCTACCTGCTTCCTATGTTTATATTTTTATTTTAAATGATGCCATGAAGTGCTGTGAAAAAAGACAGCAATGACTCCCTGATGTGCTCTAATCACCCCAAGCTATTATCATTTAAAAAATGGAAAATACCCAAACATAGCTAAGGTGCTGATAATTAAAGTGCTTAGCTATCAATCAGTTGCTGCTGACCAATATTATTCCTGGGTTCAGAAATATGCAAATTTAATGCATTTTTAACTGCATCCAACTGAGCATAACATGTGAGTGTGACTGGCTTTCAATGGAGCTGGTTCGCACATGTCTGGTGCAGCTGGGGTCCTGTGCAATTTTGGGTCCGGCTCAGGTGCGAATTCAGGGGAAAATTTGCACCAGAATTGCACCTGAACCGGTGAACAGAAATGCACAGGACACCGGACTGCAAACCACAGCCGCATATATGTGAACCCAGTCTAAAAGAATTTTTGGGCATACAGATCTGTGCATAAAAGAATACATACCCGATTTTTGCTAAGGTAGATAAACCCAATCACTAAAATCTCATAAAGTATACCTAAAGTTTAACTAGTTAAAACAATTTTTTAGCCTGGAATACTGAATTAAATGTCACTTTGTGTTATGAGATGACAACCCTCTTCTCCTGTCTTCTACAATTCCTTGCCTGCAATTTACCTTGTCAAATTTTCTCTCAAAGTAAACTATGTGCTTCTGTGCTCATAAACATTGCTCAGGGATAATCCACTGTTGTCACAAAAAAGAGGTCTGTGAAAAAAATCTATTTCAACCAGCAATAAATAAATATAGTAAAGTTGAAGCGCTCTATAGTAGTCCAAATATAAAACAGTCCCAAATAGTTCATACACTTGACATCCTTCTTGCAAATGTAATGTAAGGTGGTCCCTCACCAGAAATATGTTAAAACACGCATATAGACCATAACCAGGTCTGCTGGAGTAATCCCTTTGAATATGTCTCTGATCCTTGGAGTAAGTGACCTCATGAGATCCATATGATCAAAAAATAGAAAAAGAAAGCATCAAAGCATCATAGTGCAGTATCTCCAAGACTGGCAACTAGCCATAGGAAGCAGGGTAGGGACACCCATGGTAATGACAAACCAGACAGACTTAGTGTCACACTTCTTCTTCCCCACATGCAGTGCACACTCACCAGACTCTGTAATAATAAATGCCAGACATTCAACTATTGTTTATGGATGTGTCAAGAAAATCTCAATCATCAGGGGCAAACGTGTGCTCATAACATCATCAGATACCATGAAAAAAAAAGAGTTATCATAGTGCAGCTTCGTTTATTAAAATCCAAAGTAAGATACACATAAAAAGAAGACCACTCACATGTAAATGCCACCACGATCATCGATCGTGGCAGCGTGACGTCACATGAGCGCCTACGCCCAAAGGGTTTCCAGCCAATGCTTGTCTTCAGGGGCCCAGGGGAGCAATTAATAAAGAATATGTTTATTAATGGGAGAATTTCCAAAGAAAGCAGTTATAAAGTGACCCCAGATGTTTATGCAGTATCAAAATTTAAATAGTTTATTAGGCACAATACATTGATAAAAAAAAAAATTGAAAAATGTATCAACCCTCCACCTGTCACCAAATAACAACATTGTTATTAACTAAAAGAAAGAAGCACACGCTGGGCCTAGTTTCTTCTTTTTCGGGTATGTAGACCCACACCTTGTGGGAGGAAATGACGAATGCTTCAAAAGTCCCTAGTGATTCCCCTTTATAAGGGTGAGTCCTTTCTTTTCCTGCCTAGCATATTGATGTAAATAAAGAATATGCCCTGTAAAATACACACGCAGCCTCCTAATCACTGCAGAACATGTGAATGTCTTGAAGTAGTAAAGTGGGGTGCTGTTGTCAAGATCTCCACCTCCTCCAATCAGAGAATGCTTTATATTCATTGAGAAAAGTGTTCTCTGAATGGTGCCCATTCTGGACAAGCAAACCTCTGTGTTCACTATGCAGCAGGGTAGCCTATAAGCATGGGACTCAAAACAGGAAAGCGAATGTACTGTATATAATAATGACAATAACCTGCATTGCATTGGTACACATTCCCACGGGTGTGCTCACCCCCAATGCTTTTTTTACACCCTCTTTCCCAATCATAAAAAGTGCAAAATGTTCTCTGGATATCACCTGTGCTGAGGGAGCGACTCCCTGTGTTTACTAAGCAGCAGAGTAGCCATGCAGCAAGAGACCCTGAAGTTAGCAAAAATGAAGTAACAGTACCTACTTCGGTGATTTTCAGCTTCCATAGGGATTGGCCACATATGGTACATATGAATAAATAACTGAACTTACAGTTGTGTTCAAAATTATTCAACCCCCAATGCTGTAAATGGTTTTAGGGAATTTAGTGTACATTTGTAATTGTATTCTGAATGAAATCCTACAAGGACTTCTTAAAGAACCATATGCAACTAAAATGACATCAATTAGTTTTGTAATACAGTAGTAAATGTTTCTTTTGTGAATTCTTCATTGACATAATTATTCAACCCCTTAAAGACTACCACTCTGAAGAACAGAGGTTCAATGAAGTGTTTTCAATCAGGCATTGAAAACACCTGTGGATATCAGGGAGAAGCAATAAAGCCTAATAAGCACCAATTAGGCAGCTTTAAAATGACTGTGATACTCAGCTCCTCCTAGACAT
>BLSH010496764.1:252955-267489 GCA_018402905.1 Glandirana rugosa
CTGTAGAGGTCCATGACTTTACTCTTACGGGTCAGTCGCGGCCGCCCATATTGTACCCTACGGAAATTCCGCTGCTATTCCCCGAGTATGTAACGCGTGTAACGGTGATAAAGTTTTTCGTAAAAAACCCTAAAGGTATGATTTATAGCCAGAGGGTCAGAGGATAGGGCGCCGTCAGGCAGTCTAATCTGAGATATAGATCTATCTACATGTGCACTACGTGAAAGATAGGCAAGCAGCTTCCCATTTTTCCCACTATGTTCGTGTAATCTGACCGATAAATAGAGTTGATGTTTCTGAGTCATTTCAACCATGTGGAGGTCCAGCGTCTTATGCGCGCCCACCAAGATACCATGAGATTCAGGGGTAGGATCTGCCGAATACCGAGCCCTGGCTGCCTCAAGAGAGGCCTCCAGTGAGTCAAGCATAGCCCTCCTAGTCCTCCTATGCCTGGCAATGTGCGCAATGTATGAGCCCCTTATCGTCGCCTTAAAGGCATCCCATGTTATACCCGCCGGCGCTGACTGGGCATTCTCATTTCAGTACCTGGAGATGTCTTGTCCAATGGGGACCTGTATCTCTGGAGTTGCAACCCACAGTGGACTCAGCTTCCATGTTCTAAAGGATGGCCTATGCGCTAGAGCAAGCACTATCATAATAGCAGAATGATCAGATAAAGTTTGAACCAGGTAACTGACTGCCCTAACATTTAGAGCCAGATCCCGAGATCCCAGGGCATAATCTATCCTGGAAAGAGCACGGTATGTCGGCGACTGACAAGAATAAACTCTATCTGTGCCATGTTTTAACCTCCATAAATCCACATACCCAAAAGAAACAGGAGTGGTCAAGCCATTTTGGTGACATTGCTTAGAAAGAATCTGGACATATGTCCACAGGGATATATGCATGTCAGGCCATTGGGAAGCCAGTTGTTCGTTGTTGAGAAGCTTTCCTGCATGAAGAAAGCGGTGTGCCTGTAACACTTTGTTTGCATCTGCCCCTGCTAAGAAGCCATTGGATGTCCCCAGCTGAAAATCTGGATTCATTCATAAAGGTGTGAGAGGACCAACCTGTGATGATATTTTGGTTTTAATGCATGCTTTGTGAATGCTGGCGATGGTCGGTTTAATAAGCGGGTGTTCTTTTAGAGGGGTAGTGAGACGACGGAGTGATAACCAAGGAGCAGCTTTTAGAGGAGTATCGGAAAATGAGTTTTCCAATTTTACCCAGTCTTTCACTTTATCATGCACATGTCAGTCCACTATTCTAGCTAGATGCCATGCCCATTGATATTTATGTCTTTTAGCCCTATCCCCCCTTTCTGTTTGGGTAGGGTTAATTGTTCATAGCTGATGCATGGGCTTTTTTTGCACCACAAAAAGATGTGCACATTTTTTGGTAGGTACATACAAATGCTGGGGGTACGTCTATTGGTACTACTTGCAAGATGTAAAGCAAGCATGGGAGCACATTCATTTTTAGAACTGCTGCTCTACCAAACCAAGAGAAAATTGGTTTGTCCCATTTTTGGAGATTCACTTTTATGTTTTGTAAAATGGGTAAATAGTTTCTGGTGTACAGTTCCTGTAAGTGAACTGGCAGTTATATCCCTAAGTATGTGATTGTTTCTGATTGCCATTTGAAAGGAAGGTTGTTTTTGCATTGCTCAACTAGTGATGCTGGTAAGGTAACATTGAGGGCATAAGATTTGCTGAGATTGATTTTCAGATTAGAGAGAAATTGAAAGACGAGAAAATCCTGTATGAGGTTGGGCAGGAAGATATGTGGTTCAGATAGAAATAGCAAGACATTGTCCGCAAAGGCAGCCACTTTGTATTGCTTGTCAGCGATTGTTGTTCCTTTTATATTTCTGTTCTCGCGGAGGCGTCTGAGAGAGGGTTCAAGAGTGAGCACGAATAATAGAGTGGCGAGAGGGCATCCCTGTCTTGTCCCTTTGTGGATGTTGAAGGCGTTCAAAAGGAGGTCATTAACTCGATCTGCACTCCTAGCCTCTGCAGCACCATCGTCAAATAGTCCCAGGCCAGCCTATCAAATGCCTTCTCGGCATCAAGGGAAAGAAAAAATCCTGTTTTTTGGGTGGTAGTGAGCCAATGGTGGATATTAATTGCCTTATTGGTGTTATCCCTTGCTTCCCTACCCCGGATGAAATCAGCCTGGTCCTTCTTTATTAGAGTGTTGATTACATGTGTTATGCAATTAGCCAAAATGTTGGCAAAGATTTTTAAGTCTACATTGAGCAAAGAAATTGGTCTGTAATTAGTCACCAGGTTGGGGTCTTTCCCTGGTTTAGGAATTACTGAGATATGTGCCTCAAAAAGACCATGCATGTTAATGCCTGGTTTGGATAAAAGCTCATAGAAAGGGGTGGGAGAGGGTGTCTAGAAATGTTTTATAATAGATTGCTATATATCCATCTGGGCCTGGGCTTTTCCCTGGCTTCAGATGCTTGACTGCTATTTTGAGTTCTTCATACGAGATGAGAGCATCTAATTGGGTTGCTTTATCCTTAGGGATAGGTGTCGGGCTATATTGTGAGAGGAAATCTTGTATGATTTCTGCTCGGGGTCTAGGGTCATTATTTGGGCATTTCGCTGGGGGTAGATTGTACAAGCTTGCATAGTATTCCTCAAATTGTGTCACTATGTGCTTGGAAGCCACCACCGGTTGGCCATGCAGGGTATGTATGAGGTGTATAGTAGAGTCTGCCCTTCTAGCCTGTAGGGCTCTGGCTAGGATTTTGCCACTCTTGTTTCCCTGCTTGTAGAACAATTTTTGTGAGAGCACAAATTTACTGATTTCTGATTTAGTTCTTCTGCCAGTAGTCGGCCTAAAGTAGCTCCGCATACACCTGTTGGGATATAGTACATTTATGGGTCTTCTCCAGTCTCCGCACTGTCTGTAGTGAGGATGCCAAATGGGCCTGTGCAGCCTTTTTTCGTGAAGCAGACAATGAAAGGAGTATCCCGCGAAGCACAAATTTACTGTATGTGTCTCCCATTGAGTGAGTGGATACACTTCAGGGGTGTCATTTTCTTTAAAGAAGTTTTGGAGAAAATTCTGTACATGTGAAATGATCTTCGCATCTGTGAGTAGTGTAGGATCAAGTTTCCATATCTTTGTATTGGGAAGTTGGTCTGGGAATTGAAGGGTCATTGTTATTGGGTGATACCACCATTGGTTCAATTGTTGCGTTAAGCGAGAAAGGGAGATCACTTTCGGGACATGAGAAGGTAGTCAATCCTGGCATATCAGTTGGGAGGAGAGGAGAAGAACGTGTAATCTCTCGTATTAGAGTTCAATATTCTCCAGGAACAAGAAAGGAAACCCTCAAAAATGGGAATATGTCAGCACTTAGATAATAGATACAACAATAGAGTATGTAGAAGTTATATAGCTTATTCATACATGCTAAAAAAGTATAAATAATATGGTACTAAAATCAGATATATGACATGCCAAAGATGGAACTATTATGGAGTGCAGGCTCTAATGCATTTCGGAATTCTCCTTCATCAGAGGTAGCCTGAGGTGACCAATGTCGGTCATCTTCAGAAATGACAGATATGCACATCATAATAGACATATAAACATATAAACCGTTAGACATATACATATGTATATATGCGTGCACTGGATATAAAAGAAAGAGCACATAAAAAAGTTGCACTAACCCAAATAGTGATTAGCTCAAGATGAGGGCATGTCCTTTTAAAATAATTTTTGTTATAATCTGGAACCACTTCACCTGCCTCTAATCAGATGTAGCTAGGGGGCGCACCAAAAGCCAGATCCTGCAAAAGTTCAAGAGCAGCCAAACAAGGAGGGCGAACTCCCAGGAAAGTGTGAGCTCCCCTAGATGTATAGTCTAAATGGGAGATATTACCAAAAATTACAGTCAGTAAGTGGTGACATCATAAATGGTACCAACAAACGGCAAATAAGCTGAAATAAAATCAAATAAAAATACAAAAATATAAAAGTTACATACAAAACTTACAGACCTGGATATAGTGACCACTGTTGTATGAGTCTGTCCCCAGAGTAAACCTCTCTGGGTTGGGTTTGCTGTTAAGGGCCTGACTGAAAGTGCCACCAAGTCAACTGCAATATGTTGCAAAGGCTGCAAAGTGAAATACAAAACATAGTGTCAGTCAATTAAGACTACCAGATACCAATCTGGGTGCACAATGGCTGGCTATGGATGGGGTAAAGCATAGATCTATCCCCAAATGTCAGACAGCCTGATATGAATCCAGAAAAAGGAAATTTGGGAAACCCAACCCGGATCTACTACAAAATAAGCCTCTGCTATATGTAAGAATGTTGTCCCAGTATACTAATTAAGCTAAATTTGCGGAATCACTGAGTAGAAAAAGGTCATCCCAGAGCAGACCAATGACCAAAACAATCAATATAAGAAAAAACCCGATGGAGGGGAAGTGACCCCCAGAGAGCCAATCGGAAAAGGGGCCAATGGAACACAGACAGCAAAAAGCAGAAATATGAAAAAATATAGTGTTTATTAATATACAAAAATATTCAGGGAACAACCAACAAAAATAGTCATGGGATCAGAGAAAGACTTAACCAAAATAAAATAGTTAAAAAGACAACGTTGTCTAAGACAGGGAGGGGAATAGCAGCTGCTCACACATCTCAAACAACATAAAACCCAGACACACTCATTCATAAATGACCAACTAGTAGTCTCATAGAATGATACAGCGCTATCTGGGTGATTGGATGTGGCCTGACTGGGAAGGTTGGAAGTGTTGGATATAACAGTCAATATTGCAAAATGACAAATGACGGAAGCCCAGATTAATCACATATTGCAGGGATGGTGAGACTCTCCATAAAGGAATGAACAGGGTGACTCAATGGGCTAACACATGGAAAATACTGCATAGGTGCCATCAAGTAGGAAAGAGACAGAGGTTATCTCATGGATGGGTCACAGCATAGGTGACCCAGCAGACCGGCAGCTTAAATCCAGCAGCTCAATTCACTTCAAATGAGCATACCCAAGGCATCACTGTAAATCATGGAGAGCACAGCATGGGAAAGTCTGAAAAGGAATTGCCTCACCAAACCGAACGTGACTTTGGAGCAATGCTCCTGGATAGTCCCACAGTAGAGATGACATTGATCGACAGCGGGCACTTGCAGGTCTTTCCTAGGCGAATCCGAGCGGGTCCAAGCGATCGTGCGTCCATCAGCCGACGGGACTGACCACGAACCTGGTCACCTGATCACGGGCCATCGTCAAGAGTTACTTCCGCCCTTCCTCATTCCCCTCCCACGTCACATGCGTGATGGCACCCCACTGACGCGTTTCATTGGCTGGACGCCAATTTCCTCAGAGCTAGGGAGGAGCTGGAGACCGGGGCTATATATACCATTTGGCAAATTACGTGTAATTGTACTTCATGACCACTAGGTGTCACTAGTCAGAGGGCCAGGTATATATAATATCAGGTCAATGTGTAATCAAATGCTGAAGACAAATAGCCTTTAGCAATCAGTCTCAACAGCAACCTCTCTCACACACTAGCATTCATCACACAAAAAACGGTAAAGATTGAACAAATAAAGGGATCACCAACAGACTGAAATAGCATCTCCATATTAGCCCATTTATAAGAGACAGAAGGTTAGGAGACCACCCGGTGATAAGAATACTATTAGCTAAACAGCACCTGCTATATTGGGTTTAGATTAGGGATTAGCTAGCATTGAGGGCAAGGTACCCATCTAGTGTTTACTATTACCAACCAAGTCTACCCGAGCCATCACACACCATAGGGTAAAGAGATATCTTGAAAGTATATCAGGGGTAAAAAAAAAAAAAATTATATATATATATTTAGAGATATATATATATATACAAAAATATATAATGAAAAACAAATTAGGAGGGGTTATTCCTCTAAGAAGGGTTGTAGGCTGCAAACGGTGTTGAGGCCCCGCGCATTTAGGGTCCCAAGATTGTATACCCACATCTTTTCCTTCTGTAGAAGGATCTGATCATAATCGCCTTTCCTGGGTGACAGATCCAGCGCAAAGATCCCCTTAACCAGAAGCCCTTTAGGATCCCTCTGATGAAATTGAGCAAAATGTAATGAAATAGGTCGATCATCGTCCTTCTTTTTAATGCTGGATATGTGTTCGCCTATTCTGATGCGTAGGGCTCTTTTAGTCTTACCTATATAGTGTTTGTTACATGGACATGTTAACATGTAGATTAACTTGGTTGTAGAGCAATTGATAAATTGTTTTATCTCAAACCTTTTAAATCCATCAGAGTTAAAAAACTCTTTGGTTTTGTGTATATATTTACAGATATGGCAATGTCCACACGGGTACATTCCACATACCGGTTTGAGATCTGTCAACCAACTGCTCTTGTTAGATGATCTTGTGTATTCAGAGTGAACCAGTGTGTCACTCAAATTTCTGGCTCTCCTAGCTGTCAATAGGGGTCTGGGTCCTACTATTTGTGCAGTGGAGGGAGATAGGGTCAATACCGGCCAGTGTTTACCAATAATGTCACCTACCTCCCTCCACTGGGCCCCAAATTTGGTAACTATCCTGGGATGTTGGTCTTTATTCGAGGGCTCTGATTTAGAGTCAACAAGGAGATCAATACGTTTTTTCAGGGAGGCCTTTTTCTAGCTTTTCTCAGAGACTTGTGAGGGTATCCTCTTTCCCTAAATCTCTGATACATTTCATCTGCCTCTTTCCTGAATTCAGATTCATCAGAACAATTCCTCCTGATTCTTAGAAATTGTCCAGTGGGGATTCCATGGACAAGGGGCCTTGGATGATTGCTCTGGGCGAACAGGAGGGTGTTGGCCGCAGTATCCTTCCTAAATGTTTGGGTCATAATATGACCATTATTGATAGTTAACCTTAAGTCCAGGAAAGCTAGTGTACTCTCGTCATGTGAGTAGGTAAGGACAATGTTTCTTTGGTTATTATTCAATTCATTCATAGAGTCAATTGGTCCTCTATCCCAGTCCACACCATGAACACGTCATCTATGTACCTCAGCCACACCCGACAGTGGCTGAGGTACATAGAGGACTGGTACACCGCTTTCCTCTCCCAAAGGCCCAGATGCAAACATGCATAGGCCGGGGCCCACGGAGCTCCCATACTAGTACCCCCGGACTTGACGGTAATTAACTCCCAAGAATTGAAAGCAGTTGTTCTGCAGCATAAATTCGAGTAGTTCACAGATGAACTCATTCTGGGCCGCCAAGTTCAGATATTCATCTTCAAGAAACTGGTAAACCGCTTTGATTCCCCATGTGTGTGGGATAGACGTGTAGAGGCTCTCCACGTCTATCCCCACAAGTCTGGCCCCTGACGGGACCTGTATAGAGAGCAATTTAAGGAGAACATCCCTTGTATCCCTAACATATGATGGAAGTTTATTTACTAAACCTTTAATTAGAGAGTCCACATATTTACCTACTTTCTCCAAGGGGCCTTTTACGGCAGACACAATAGGTCTGCCGGGAGGTTGAGTTAGGGATTTATGAAGTTTTGGGAGTATGTAGATAGTAGGAGTATTGAAGTGGGTCACTTTTAAATGATCAGCTTCCTTTTTGGAGATCAGACCTGCTTCCTTGCCCATGGTGATTTGGTAATTAAGGTCACAGACAATACGGGGAAAGGGATTCTCTTTGAGTTTTTCATAGGTTTTATTGTCACTCAGTTGTCGAAAGATTTCTTCCTCATATAGTGTTTCGCTCATCAAGACCACATTACCACCCTTGTCACTCCTCTTAATGACCAAATCAGGGGCATTTTCTAATTCTTTTAAAGCTCTACGCTCAGCTTTAGACAGGTTGTCATTGCCTCGCCAGTTGCAATTTACATTTGCCAAATCCTTCTGGACTAAGTCCAGAAAGAGTTGTAATCTCTTGTGTCTTGATAAAGGGGGCATTTTTTTAGACCTAATTTGTAGGACGGCATTGCGTCTCATGGGTTGAGATTCGGTCTCATCCAATTCATCATCCGAGATCTCATCACATAGGGACGTGAGAATTTCCAGGGTCTCTTCCTCAGCCTCATCGATTTCCAAAGTACTTCCCTTATTAGATTGATTGTGCCATAGTCTAAACACGATTTTACGTAGGAACATATTAATGTCTTTAAATACATCAAATTCATTCATTGTCGATGAGGGTGAAAAGGACAGCCCTCTTTTAAGGACCTGGATGTGAGTATCTCTCAAGGGAAAATCAGATAAGTTAACCACTTTTAAGTCTTGTTCCATTGCGTCAGGTATATTTATTTCTGATGTTTCTGCTGATTTCTCAATCGTCCACCTTGCCATGCCTTGGTTGCCTTTTTTTCCTTTCCTCTTACGTCTGTGTTTCTTTTTACTTCCCTGCCTTTGATTTTGGATGTCACTACTTTCTTTGGATCTGGATCTAAGTCCTCCACTTCCACCTCTTCTAAAAAACCCACAGATTTCTCTACTTCTATATCACTATCAGTGGAAGAATAGTGTTTTCTAGATATATTTCTCTGTCTATTCCGGGACCTCCTAGATTTACTGCGGCCTCTATCTCTATCTACAGTAAATGGTGTTCCGTTTTCCCAGTCTGTTAAATTTTGTTTAAACTTATCCTGTTTGTGGCTTTTTAAGTTCCTCTGAACTTTCTCAATCTCTTTTTTAAGGCTATCATTTAACCTATCAAAATCCCTGTCTGTTTTATAAGGCTCTAACAGTTTGGCGCTCTTATCTAACTCCTCCTGAATCTCTTTTAATTGTTCTTGTTCTTCATCTATAATGAGTTGCATAAGACTAAGTCCTCTCTCAATACATATTTCTTTCCACTTATTAATGAACCTAGGTGTATGTAAGTGATCTGCTGGGGTAATCCTCTCTCTCAGACCCCTAGGTATAATCCTATTGGAAATATGGGATTTAAGGGATGAAATATCCCATTTACGGTTTAGGGATCTAATCATAAGTTTTTTATGGTTTTTAAATAGTTTTTTCAGAGGTTCCCCATCTATATCGTATTGTTCTAGATCTTTAGAGAAGGCCGTCTGAATTTCAACATCATATTCAGGTTCAATCATAAAGGCCATTTTAATACAACACAGTCTGTTGGTGAAAAAAAAGGAAAAAGCTTTCGCTGATCTCAATAGTATTTTAACTGTATATGTGCAGGCTACAAGTAGGATCACAGGGAGGGTGAAGAAGGACTCTGAAAAAAGTCCACATTTTGCATACAGAAAAAGGAAATTTGGGAAACCCAACCCGGATCTACTACAAATAAGCCTCTGCTATATGTAAGAATGTTGTCCCACTATACTAATTAAGCTAAATTTGCTGAATCACTGAGTAGAAAAAGGTCATCCCAGTGCAGACCAATGACCAAAACAATCAATATAAGAAAAAAACAGATGGAGGGGAAGTGACCCCCAAAGAGCCAATCGGAAAAGGGGCCAATGGAACACAGACAGCAAAAAGCAGAAATATGAAAAAATATAGTGTTTATTAATATACAAAAATGTTCAGGGAACAACCAACAAAAATAGTCATGGGATCAGAGAAAGACTTAACCAAAATAAAATAGTTAAAAAGACAACGTTGTCTAAGACATGGAGGGGAATAGCAGCTGCTCACACATCTCAAACAACATAAAACCCAGACACACTCATTCATAAATGACCAACTAGTAGTCTCATAGAATGATACAGCACTATCCGGGTGATTGGATGTGGCCTGACTGGGAAGGTTGGAAGTGTTGGGTATAACAGTCAATATTGCAAAATGACAAATGACGGAAGCCCAGATTAATCACATATTGCAGGGATGGTGAGACTCTCCATAAAGGAATGAACAGGGTGACTCAATGGGCTAACACATGGAGAATACTGCATAGGTGCCATCAAGTAGGAAAGAGACAGAGGTTATCTCATGGATGGGTCACAACATAGGTGACCCAGCAGACCGGCAGCTTAAATCCAGCAGCTCAATTCACTTCAAATGAGCATACCCAAGGCATCACTGTAAATCATGGAGAGCACAGCATGGGAAAGTCTGAAAAGGAATTGCCTCACCAAACCGAACGTGACTTTGGAGCAATGCTCCTGGATAGTCCCACAGTAGAGATGACATCGATCAGCAGCGGGCACTTGCAGGTCTTTCCTAGGCGAATCCGAGCGGGTCCAAGCGATCGTGCGTCCATCAGCCGATGGGACTGACCACGAACCTGGTCACCTGATCACGGGCCATCGTCAAGAGTTACTTCCGCCCTTCCTCATTCCCCTCCCACGTCACGTGCGTGATGGCGCACCGTTGACGCGTTTCATTGTCTGGACGCCAATTTCCTCAGAGCTAGGGAGGAGCTGGAGACCGGGGCTATATATACCATTTGGCAAATTACGTGTAATTGTACTTCATGACCACTAGGTGGTACAAAAAATATTTCACAACTGGTACTTAACGCCTACGAAACTTGCCAGGATCTATACATCGCTTGAACCCAATTGTTGGAGAGGTTGTGGACAAGCAGGGTCAGCTTTACACATTTGGTGGTCATGCCCTAAACTGCGCCTTCTATGGCTGGAGATTGCAAAACTAGTATCTGAAATATTCAACAGGCCTATAAATCTATCTCCACAATTTATCCTACTGAGGATGGATCTTGATTTATGGCCCTCATCCACTCACGCAATATTGACACACATGCTCATTGCCACCAGACTTTCAATAGCAAGGAAATGGAGAGCCTTTGAACCCCCCTCTATTTTGGACATCCTTTCTTCTATGAATAATCAAAGCCTCATGGAATTCATGTTTGCTAAAGCCCACCTCCAGGTCCCCCTTTTCCTAAAGAGATGGAACTTATGGCTAAAGCACCCGAAGTGCACTCTACCTTCATGAGCAATGCACTACTTGGAGCTACGTGGCACTTTGACTTGACCTTGATGTATCCTTAAATTGATGAATACACCTGTCTGTTCTGAGGGGTTCGGGTGCACGGCCCCGACCTCCCTGGGCGGTGGGCCCTGACCCCTCATTGACTCCTATACATGCCCCATTGTCTTATAATTCTACCTTCTTTTTTTTGTTTACCTGTATTCTCCGCAACACTTAAGCAATGCCCTATAGCATTTAATGTGTTCATGCAATGTTATATGTATCGACATTGGTATTACTGCTATCACCTGTACCTGAATTTCTTTGAAAAATAAAAAAAAATTTTAAGTGAAAAAAAAAAGAAAATCAAAAACATTCCGAATATATATCTTTACTGTGGTCCCCTCGGAAGGTAAACAACACACAAAGGGAAATGAAAGGAGGGGGGGGGGGGGCAGACTAAAAAGAGGAAACTCAGGTATATATGACAAGAATTGAATAATATAGTCATAATGACTAAAAGCTGCACGAAAGACGTAATAGCCCCATCAATTGATTACATCATGGTTGTATATTAGGGTTTACAGTTATTTCTCCCACCCTCCCGATATGAAGCCCTCAAGGAAAGGATTAAAAGAAACACTCTCACTGAGGCCAGGGAAGACAGTTTGTTCCAATATTCTCTAGGCGTCATGCAGTAGGAGGTCATGTAGTTGTAGCTTAATTTGTTTGAGTGCTCAGAAGGGTATCACGGAGATACCTGTCGAGGTGTCCTCCAGAGGGTTGAGTGTGACATTGAATTTGCCTCCCATTATCAATTTGCCTGACTAGAAGGCAGCTAGTGTTCATGCCGCTTCCCAAAAGAACCCAACCTGAGCTGTGTTAGGACTCTAAATATTGGCAAGGATGATGGGTCTCCCCCACAGGGTGCCTTTGATATATAGGTATCGGCCCTCTGCGTCAATTAGTGAGTCACCTGCCTGCAGAGGCAAACATCAGGATATCAATATGGAGACTCCTTTAGTCTTTGCTTGCTTGTTGGATGCATGTAAGGCATTGGAGTAGCACTGGTTAGATAATTTCAGGACACAGTCCAAATGGAAATGTATAAAGAGTATATCAGCTCTAAGGATTGTGCGTGCGATAGTAACTGCGAGCGCTTCTCTGGAAGATTTAGTTCTCGTGCATTGATGGAGACAATTTTAAGTTTAGCCATGGTGCGGTTCACTATATTGCTAGTCATTGCTATCTATAGCAGGACACAGGTGGCTGTAAAAGAAAAAGGTTTGGGGGGGGGGGGGAGAGAGAAAGATAGAAGTTAGAGAGGTAAGGTGGGGAATGTAAGTATTACCTCTAGGGGAAGGGTTAGCTCTTAGTATTCCCAGCAGTGGGATAGACCATCTATCTTCACTGATGTGGTGAAAGTCTGGGGCGGTCGGCAGGATTCAGTGGAATCTGCCTTGTAGTGGTGTGGGGTGGCTCTGACCAGGTTGTTGTGTAAGTATTAATGGGGTTTGCAGGATTCTTCGACATAAGTGAGGACAGATGTGTCTATAGAAGGAGCACAATGATAAAGTTGAAAAGAAAAAAAAAATGCTTAAGATCCATGGGGTATATAGAGAGTGTATTCAGACTGAGCAGAAAAGGGTCATGTACATCTAATCCCTAGCATAAGTGGGTATAGAAAAAATCTTGTCAATAAAAAGAGAAGGAGGTGTTCTTACCACCACTGAAATAATGTACAGTAAAGAGTTGTCACTCTCATGGGTACGACTGGCTAAGGTAGTGTGTTGTTGCCCGTATGTACCGCTTATGTCAGGTTATCTTAATCATGTGTGCTGCTTGCAGAGAATCTCCTATGAGACCTCAAGATCACATCAGGTAGGCTTAAAGGGGCCTAACGCTCATTGCAATGCTTAGAAAGGGGGAGGAGCAGAGCTATCTTGAAGGTTTTTGTGCTGTTAATGTGTTTAACAGATATGTCCGGTGGAGTGAGGGGAACAGAGCTGGCTATTAGTAGAGTATATATTGCATGACAGTATAGCGATCCCCTGCTATAATAGGTCAAATATCTCACTCAGCCAGCCCCGGTGACAATTACGAAGGTGCTCACTCCGCAGGAGTAGCTACACTCCATGAGTTAGTATTCATATGTATATTGTGAGGGGAAGGTGTTGGTTAAACATCTAGCGGGTCAAGTGCAAGATCAGCCCCGCCTAGTGGAAGGAAGGAAGAAAGAAAAAAAAAAGAAGGGGGGGGGGGTCCTAGCACAAAGCTTGTACAACCATATTCTTAATGTAGATAGCAAATTGTGTCCAGAGATAGACTGAGCATGAGAAAGAGATTTGGCAAAAACATGGTATAACTCTATAAACGCATAAAATATTAATAAACATTCACAAATTACAATTTTCAACCATGCACAGATGTATACAGTACATTGGAGTGGGAGTCAGTCTTACAAAGGAATGTGTTGTAGACCTATAAAATGTCCCTACAGCCACCTGCATGTCTATATCATTGGACTGCCTCTCGGTAGAGCTAAGGTAGCGGGGCCACTGATTTGCTTTTTGAGTTTACCGCTGGCAAGAAGGCAACTGGGGAAGGAAAAAGAGAATTGTTTTGGTGCATGCACTGCTTATACTGAAGTGATCTGCACATGGTCAAGGTTAACATAACAAGAAACCTCACGGGTAGGTAGCAATACGAAAAACTATAGTACAAACAAATGCTGCTGGAAGCACCGATTATGCCTGGGTAGATTAAAGATGGCAGAATGTTTTTCAGCCCTCTCAGCATATGACTGGGCCAAACCCCCATATTGTGTATCATGAAGGAAGTAAAAAGGTCCGGTCTGAGCATGTAGGCCCTTTACAAAATAATCTAGAGTGCGTGACTGGGGACAAACTTATTAAATACATTCTTCAGCTCTGTGTATGCAAAGGAGCATGGGGGAGCTCATGTCCATAATGGGGGTGGTAGTGGCACAGCCCCAAATGATCCACAATGGCTCAAAAAGGAAATGGTCCAGAAGTATTTAGACAGAATAAAGGTAGATAAAGCACCTGGACCAGATGGCATCCATCCACAGATCCTAAAGGAATTGAGCAATGTCATTTCAAAGCCATTGTATCTAATTTTTAGGGGCTCCTTAATGATTGGAATAGTACCACTGGATTGGCGTAGGGCCAATGTGGTGCCCATATTTAAAAAGGGATCAAAGTCTTTACCAAGTAACTATAGACCCGTTATTTTAACTTTTTTTTTTTTCCATTTTTCTTTCAAATAGTTTATTGGAATAAAGTAGATACAAAAAGGTAATTGTACAAATATTCGCAATAGTGCTAGATAAATCAGGTAAATAACAGGTTTAAGAATTAGGACAACACGGTCTTATGTGATATAACAAAGCATAGTGACTGGACCCTTCAAGAGTTCATAATTATATAAGTAAAGGACATCAAGAAGCAACATAAGTAATAAAGGCCTTCCGAAAGGGTATTCTCCAGTCCAGATGCCCCACTGGGAACAAACTGCATCCGGGCTGGAGAGCACACGAAGCGTAAAATCACATTCTGACAATCGGATTAACAGGATGTCCTACCAAGGATAGCTCAAA
>BLSH010496764.1:281099-330704 GCA_018402905.1 Glandirana rugosa
CACGGACGGGGGGCCTACAATGTCGAGTTAACCCCTTACCACTTGGTGTCCACTTCGTCAATATTATTTAAGAATTTATTATAACTGCTTCACCTGTGGTTCACCATTCCCCAATTGAGCTGTAACATCCGGGGGGCAGGCACAGGGGACCAAATGAGCTACTCCAGCATCAAGATATCTATCACGATAGACAAGGTAGTGTGGTCAGGCAGTAACCACTTTTGTATGTTTGATAGTGTTGAAACTCCGACCGTGGCTTTAGGGAGACACTGTGGTGCCGAATGTGCTGGGCCACATGAAAATGGCGTTATTAGGTAAACCGCAGGTATTAGGCACAATATCTCCGGTCTTGAATATGCCGGCTCCGGAAGGGTGGTACCCCGTATATATGGTATTAAAGGTGCCTGACGCCAATGGTGCCTAGCACAGCACGCTACGGCCGCCCGGTCGTGTGTCCCGCCTGTCGGTGAGATGCTGGCAGATACACGGGGTACCACCCTTCCGGGGGCATATTCAAGACCGGAGATATTGTGCCTAATACCTGCAGTTTACCTAATAACGCCATTTTCATGTGGCCCAGCACATTCGGCACCACAGTGTCTCCCTAAAGTCACGGTCGGAGTTTCAACACTATCAAACATAAAAAAGCGGTTACTGCCTGACCACACTACCTTGTCTATCGTGATAGATATCTTCTTTCAATAGTTTTTATTGAGTTATACAAAAAAGAACAAAACAAAGTTAACACATTGCTGTGAACAAGGGTTGTTGTAAATCAAGGTTTGCGAGTTACTAGACACATATAATTATATGGTGCTGTGCATATCATCGTTGCATTTGAGTACAATGATCTATGATTCTCCCTCTCACCTGTCACCCCAACTGGGAGCAAACTGTGGACTGGGGAGGGGGAGAAGGCACCATTAGTCGAAGATACAATTGTAAGAGAGTAGTCTTGAACAATGTAGATTGATAAGGGGGGTGGGAGGGAAAAAGAAGAAGAGGGGTAGAGGTACAACACATCCTGGTAGCGAGTATAGGTTGGTAACTATAGCAGTATTACTTATACATGGAAGTCCATAAAACCCATTGGTTATCAAAGTGTTTACATTTCAGAGAATTGATTGCCAGGGATCTCTCAAGTAGGTGATTTGATCGTACTGTTTGTATAACTTCAGTTATATTTGGGGAGTCTAGGGATTTCCATTTCTTGAGAATGGAGTTACGTGCGGCTAGGAGTATGTGGGTTACTAGGGGTCTCATGTGTTTGGGATAGAGGTCAATACCGAGGTTAAGGATAGCTAGGCTGGGGTTAGGTTTGGAAAAAATACCTGTGATAGTTGATAGTAGTTTGAAGATTTGTGTCCAGAAGCTTGTGAGGCTGGTGCATTCCCATATTATATGTATCAGGTTCCCAGGTTTCCCACACAGCCTCCAGCAATCTGGAGACAGTCCAGGGAATATCTTGGAAAGTTTAAAGGGCGTATAATGCCATCTGTGGATGATTTTGATCATCATTTCCCAATGGTTGCAACATTTAGAGTATTTATGTTTGGCTATGAGGGCCTGTTTCCATTGGGATAGGGTATAGGTTTGATTCAGATCTTTCTCCCATTTTTGGATGGGTGTGGATTTATCTAAGTCGACCTTGCCTAAGGCATTGTATAGAAGTGATATGCCCTTCTCTTTCGTGGTGGGGTTGTTCAGGAATTCCCAAATATTATCTGGAATATTAAGGGTGGGGAGGGGGTGTTTGCTCAGGTATGATAGAGTACGCATTATTGTGAATTTGTGTTCTAAGGGGAGAGAGAACTCTTTTTGAATTGTTTCCCAACTTTTGGGATGGGAGTTTTTGTAGAAGTCTTGGATGTGTAACATACCCTGTATACGGAGTGGTTTTGTGTGCATAAAAGGGATTAGCTTGTCCAGTATCTGTGTGGGAAGGAGAGGGAGTGTTTGCTGTGGGCTCTGTTTTGAGTTGGTTAGCAGCTGTCTCCAAGCCTTTGTGGCAGCTGCTAACGTGGGAGGAAGGGAAGAAGTGTCCCATTTCTTCCAGTCATCTAGAAGAAGGAAAGCTTTTAGGTTACCTGTTGGGGAAAGTTGTGTTTCTATATTAGCCCATTTTGGGGTCTCGGTAGGTTGGAACCAAAATTTGATTGGGTCTAAAAGTGCTGCTAAGTAGTAGTCTCGTATGTTTGCAAGTCCCATCCCCCCTACTGATTTGTGTTTGTGTAGGTTGGCCCGTGAGCATCTGGGTTTCTTATTGTCCCACACAAACTGGTTCAGGATTTTGTTGATGGCGTCTAAGTGTTTACGCGGGACGTGTAATGGAATTACCCTAAATAGGTAAAGTATCTGTGGGAGAATAATCATCTTTAGAACTGCTGATCTGCCAGTCCAAGATAGCTTTTTCTGAGGCATCTGTTGTAATTGAGAGTGAACTTTTTTAGCTAATTGCCTGTAGTTTTTGTGTACAATTGAAGATAATGAGGGGGTTAGTATGATTCCCAGGTATGAGATTCCCTCCGGGTTCCATGAATATGGGAGGAGGCTTTGGAGGGTTGATTTGGTGCTGTCAGAGGTTCCTAAGTTGAGAATAATGGATTTGGTGTGGTTGACTTTGTAATAAGATATCTTGCTAAATTTATCAAGAGTTTCGTGGGCTTGAGGAAGGGAAGTCTTAGGATTAGTTAGCATAAGGATCACGTTGTCTGCGAAGAGGTTAATGACGTGAGAGTCGTCTCCTATTTGGAAGCCTGAGATGTTTGGATTGGATCTGATGGCCTCAGCTAGGGGCTCTATGATCAAGTTGAAAATGTAGGGGGAAAGAGGACACCCTTGCCTAGTGCCATTTGAAATAGCAAATGGCTTAGATAAGAGTCCAGAGGTAAATACCTGTGCGGAAGGGTTTGAGTATAAAGCCAATATCGCATTCTTGATTTGTCCCTGGAAACCAAATTCCGATAAAACATAAGACATATATGTCCAATCTACCCTATCGAAGGCCTTCTCTGCGTCAATTGATAACACCAGAGAAGGCGTTCGATGTTTCTCAGCATAACTTATAATATTCAGTACTCGTCTAGTGGCATCTGAGGGTTGCCTACCCTTCACGAACCCCATCTGGTCTTTGGTTATGAGTTGGGATATCACCTTCGCTAATCGATTTGCAAGGAGTTTTGCATACATTTTCACATCCGAATTTAGGAGGGAAATGGGCCTAAAGTTTGCAGGAGTGTTTGGGTCTTTCCCAGGTTTGGGAATAGTCACAACGTATGCTTTCAGCATTTCTGGTGGGAAAGAAGAGGTTGTTGAGGCTAGGGAGTAGACCGGGGCCAAAAAGGCGTTGATTTTGTCTTGGAACAATTTGTAAAATTCGTTTGGAAGACCGTCAGGTCCAGGAGATTTCCCATTGGGGAGAGAAGCGATGACCTTCTGGATCTCTGTGCAGGTGAAGGGGGTGCTGAGATCAGTAAGCTGGGAGTCTGACAGTTTGGGTAATTTGAGTGTATGCAAAAAGGACATTATGTCTGTCTTGTTGGGTTGGGGTGTTTGGGGGTCGTCTTTAAGGTTGTAAAGTGTGTTGTAGAAGTCAGCGAACTGATCTGCTATATGTTGGGAGTTTGTTACTCTATGGTTATTTCTGGGGTTGAGTAGGTATTGGATTCTTGATTTCGCTTGTACTGTTTTAACTCTGCGGGCCAGCAGTTTACCCGCCCGGTTGGCATTGGAGTACCAATTCGCACGTACTGATCTCAAGTATTTGTCGTGGGAGTGCAGAAGGAGTAGTCGGAGTTCTTCTCTAAGTTTCTGTAGGGACTGTATTTTGTCGTCCGAGGGGTTTTGTTTGTTACGGGTTTCTAAGTTGTGAATGTCAGTTGTTAGTTTAGAGAGATGGAGGTCATGGCTTCTCTTTATTCTGGCACCTTGTTGGATAAGGATACCTCTAATGAACGCCTTGTGGGCATTCCACAGTGTGAATGCATTATCGACCGAATTTGCATTGTCATTAAAGAAATTAGTAATGTGCTGGGAAATGAGCTTTGAGATCTCAGGTGATTGTAGAAGTTTGAGATTGCATCTTCAGATGGGGTTCGCCTGGGGAGCACCTTTTTCAGTGATAGCGATAGATATTGCAGCATGATCTGACCATGTTATGTCATAAATTTTTGATTGAGAGATTTTCTGTAAAAGCCACTTGTCCACTACAAAAAGATCAATGCGGGAGTATGTACGGTGTCTGGGGGAGAAGTAGGTGTAGTCTTTCTCGTTCACGTGCTGGCACCTCCAGACATCGTACAACCCCTCAGAATGCAGTATATGGCCCAGTGATGGTCTACTCCTGAGGTTGGTCGAGGAGGAGTCCATGAGAGGATCCATGGTGGCATTGAAGTCGCCACATATTAGTATATTACCATATTTAGCAGTGTAAATACGGTTGAGTATTTTCTACAAAAATTTAGATTGGCGGGAGTTCGGTGCATATATGGATACTATTGTATAAGGGTTGGAGTTAATGTCACAGTTGAGTATTATGAATCTGCCATGATGGTCTATGATAGCTTGCTGGAGTTGGAATTTAACCGTGTCTCTGATAGCAATTAGAATTCCTTTCGCTTTCTTCTCCGGGTTCGTAGGTAGAAAAACGTGTGGGACGCTCTTGTGCGATCATTTAGGGGTGTTTGAGGAACAAAAATGTGTCTCTTGGACGCATAATATGTCCACATGGTTTTTCAGGGCTTCTTTCCACAATGTATGCCTCTTGGCCGGGTAGTTCAGGCCTTTAGCATTCAGTGATAGGCATGTGATGGTCATGGTTCAGGATTGGAAGTGGTTGTGTGTTCCAGATGCTACTTACTGTAAGGAGGAGCAGGAAGCAATTGACCGCTCGGAAGGATCGGAGAGGGTCAGAGAAGAGTGTCCACTTTATCCGCTTTGTTGTCCAGCTGCACATTATGGTAGTGTTCAGTATGTCTTGGGATTGGAGGTGTGATTCCGGGATGCTTGCGTACCTCAGGTAAATGGGAGAGAGCAGAAAAGAGGGTAGGAAAAACAAAACATAATGGTTAAGAACTTGGTCCCTTTCAGAGGACCGTGAACATAGCATAATGTCCTGGTGGTGGGAGGGTTCAGGATAGGTATCCGTTTGGTGACCTGCCGGACTATAATTGAAGACTGGAAGGCTGAGATAGAGTTGCTGAGGGGTTCCCCTTTTGTTTTGAGGAACGTTTGGGAGTCACTACCTGCCAGTCAGAATGCATGTGAGGAGTCTTGTCCGCTTGTTGAGGTACATTCAGGGTTTCTGTGAGGATTCCCCATTGGCGGAGGGTTGTAAGTCCTTCGTCAAGAGATGTTATGGACTTGCTTGCGCCGTTAAAGGTGACAATGAGCGTTGCCGGGTATTTCCACTTATGGGGGATGTGGTGGTTGCGAAGCGCTTTGGTGATGGTGTTCAGGTTTCTCCTGCGCTGGAGAGTGTGTCTGGATAGATCCGGGAGTAGCTGCAATGCGGCACAGGTGGATGGGAGCTGGTCTGGGTTTTTGAATGCGTTCAGGATGACTTCTTTGGCCCAGTAGAAGTGCAGTCTGAGCAGGACGTCTCTAGGGATGTCTTCAGCTATGAAAGACGGTTTGGGCAGTCTGTGAACCCTGTCAACTGTAAGCTCCACAGCCGAAAGCGTGGGTGCCAGGGACGAGAATAGTTCATGTACATATTGGGGGAGTTGTGTTGGGGCAACTGATTCCGGGATACCCCTAATTTTTATGTTGTTTCTTCTCGACCGATCTTCCAAATCGGCTAATTTATCTCTCATCCAATTTAGTTCGTCATTCTGAGCTTCATGGGCATCAACTAGTGTGTTGAAAGTGTGGGAGTATTCTCCCATTGCATTTTTAATATGGTCAACTCGTCCCCCTAATGAATGAATGTCAGCCTGGCATACTCTGAACATATGGCTTATGTCCTGGTGGAGGGATGTTTTAAATGAGGTCAGCATGTCCTTGAGGACTGTATCTGAGACAGCCTGGCCCGTTGTGGGAAAGTCACTGAATGCATCATGCCTGTTTGGGCCTAGCGCGGCTTGTGCTCCACTCACCTCCATGCTGTAAGCCTTGTCAGCGACCTCCATTGGGGTGCGCCTGGCTTTAGACTTGGCTGGGCTCCTGGTGGTAGGGGTGGAGGCTGCGGAGGACGAGCCGCTGCTGGGCTGGTACTCCTTGTCCACTGCTGCTCCGCTGCGGGGAGGATGAGGAATTCCAGGATCTCCGGTCCCGGCGTCTCCTCCGCCTGCACGTGCGCCGCCGCCATTGTGGAGAGGAGAGCGCTGGGCTGCAGGGAAGAAGGCCGTCAGCTTCCCCAGCTGTGCGGGCTGACCTTTTCTGCGGCGGGTCATTGCGGCTGCTTGTCGGGTGATCCTCCGCGTTGCGGCTGTTCTTCTCGCGGCTCGGTGACTCCTGTGAGAGGCAGATTAGTCCGGCGGTCTGACAGAGCTCCGGCACTATGTGGCCATCATGGAGCTCGGACGCCACGCCCCCTATCGTGATAGATATCTTGATGCTGGAGTAGCTCATTTGGTCCCCTGTGCCTGCCCCCCAGATGTTACAGCTCAATTGGGGAATGATGAACCACAGGTGAAGCAGTTATAATAAATTCGGAAGAGAAATAAGGTCCAGAAGAAGCACAGTGTTGCGAAACGCATCGACCTTCTCTTTTATGTCTATCCATGTAAATTGGTCTGATATTTGTATCATATCTGACCTATGTGGAATTACTATTTCCTGAATATTTTATGTACCCTCTGTGTAATGTGTGTGACATACTTTTTGTATCTATCGTTGATGATACGCTGTGTCTTTTTAATAATTCAATAAATACATTTTATTTTAAACCCATCAGTTTCATAAGTGCCGGCAAAGTCCATTATTATCCTTCACCAAACACGGATATCCGTGTTAGGTGTTAATTTCTTCCTTTTTAAATCTATTGTTTTTTCAGGAGCAGTGATTTTAATAATGCTTAAAGTGAAAAAAAAAGAAAAATTCCTTTAAATATTGTGCCTGGGAGTGTCCTTAGTCTGTGTGTAAAAGGGTGCATCTCTGTGAGGTGTAGAACATAGCCAGAGCAAAATGACATTTGCACAGGAAAGATTGTCATTTAAAATTGCAGCTTTAATGTATTGCCGTTTCACGGCAATATACAAAAAATTGCTGGGAAAAAGTGCATGCCCCCCCCCAGTCCTAACCAGTTTTCAGGTCTGGTTTGGATATTAAGGGGAACCCAGTGCCAAATTAAAACAAAATTTGACGTGGGGGTCCCCCTAAAATCCAAACCAGACCCTTATCTGAGCATGCAGCCCTGGCCGGTTAGGATGGGGGGGATGAGCGAGCCCCCCTCCTGAACCATACCAGGCTACATGCCCTCAACATGGGGAGTATGGGTGCTTTGGGGGAGGGGGGCTCTGCCCCCACCTTAAAGCACCTTGTCCCCATGTTGATGGGGACAAGAGCCTCTTCCCCACAAGTCTGGCTGGTGCTTGTGGGGGTCTGCGGGTGGGGAGGCTTATCTGAATCTTCTTATAAAAGAACTGTCATTGTGAAGACCGCCCAATCGGAAGATGCTCAGAGGCCGGACTGCAGCAGCAGAGAGATCGGCGGCGATGAAAGAAGATGAAGATTGAAGATTGAAGACGAAGAGGGGAAGCAAGAAGACTAAAAGTAGAAGCCAAAGACTAGAAGGAGGACCGGGCCAGGAGAAGATGGAGGAAGAAAGAAGAAAGAGCTATTTTACAATGGACTTGTCAAAAACTGCCACTTGTTTTTTTTCACTACACCATTTTTTGGTGAATGGGTAGGGGTACAATGTACCCCAAACCTATTTACATAGGTGAGGGGTTGGGATCTGGGATCCCCCTTGTTAAAGGGGGCTTCCAGATTCTGATAAGCCCCCTGCCCGCAGACCCCCACAACCACCGACCAGGGTTGTGGGGTCAAGGCCCTTCTCCCCATCAACATGTGGACAAGGTGCTTTGGGGTAAATATCAAAGCATCCTCCCCATGTTTACGGCATGTGGCCTGGTATGGTTTGGAGGGGGGAGGCGCTCACTCCTCCCCACCCACTCCTCCTATGCCAGGGCTTCGTGCTTGGATAAGGGTCTGGTTTGCATTTTGGGGGAGACCCCACGCCATTTTTTTAAAAAAAATTGGCGCAGGTATCCCCTTAAAATCCATACCAGACCTGAAGGGCCTGGTTTGGGTTTTGGGGGGGACCTCACATCATTTTTTTAAAAAAAAGACCCCCCATCCTTCCTTTGCACTTCACAGTATTCACATCGCCAAAAAGCCAATTCTGAATACTGTAATTTTTTTAAAACTGGCGCCGTTTGCCGCCGAGTAAACCAGAAATTACCTTCTGACATTACTTCCAGAAATGTACGATGGAGTCCCGATTGAAGCCGATTATGGCTTCCACAGGGACTCCACACAGCGGCCAGAAGTGTCGGATCGGAGCTCCTGTCTCCTGGTGGGAGAAGACGGTGGCAGGAGGGGGAGATGGCCCCTCCCGCTCCCTGGGATAAAGACCGAGCGGCTTCCGGATAGCTGGCCACCTGCTCTAAAAACGGTACGGGGGTATAGCCTGTAGCTGCAGACTATACCCTGATACATCCACTTAAATCTGCCGCCGTTTATAAATGGTGATTCGCATTAAGTGGTTGAAAATTGTGATGACATGCCCCAGTCAAACAGGTGGTGAAAAATTGGGCCTTGGGTGTTGTCGGTGCCAGAACACTGTAACCCCTTGCAGTTACTTTTGTTGGGCGCAGGAATGGGCCCTGTTGTAAATTTGTGTAACCACTTAACACAAATCACTGTTTATAAACAGTGGCTGCTTTAAGTGTAAGTATTGGGGTATAGTCTACAGCTACAGGCTATACCCTGGTACTGTTTTTTATATCAGGTGGCCGGCTATCCATTGATAACAGCCGATCCGGCTCGGGAGCTGCTCGGTCATTATTCCGGGCAGAGGGAGGGGACATCCACTTTTCTCCAGCCTCCCGTCCCACCGGGAGACTGGAGCTCCGATCTGGCATGTTCGCCGGCTGTGTGGAGTCCCTGTGGAAGCCAGAATCGGCTTTGATCGTACCATTCCGGAAGCAACGTTACAACCTCACTTCTGGTTTACTCGGCGGCTAACGGCATGGGTTTTAAGAAAATGACAGTATTCAGAATCACCATTTTTGGCAATCTGAATACTGTGAAATGTAAAGGAGGGATGGGGGGTCTTTTAGAGTGTGCGCAATTTTCAACCGTGTCATGTATGGTATCTATTTACTCGGCGTAACATCCTCTTTCACAATATACAAAAAATTGGGCTAACTTTATTGTTGTCTTATTTTTTAACTCAAAAAAGTGTTTTTTTTTTTTTTTAAAAAGCGCTTGAAAGACCGTGTGACAAAAAGTATTGCAATGATTGCCATTTTATTCTCTGTTTGAAAAAAATATATAATGTTTGGGGGTTCTAAGTAATTTTCTATAAAATAAAACTGATTTTAACTTGTAAACAACAAATGTAAAAAAGGGCTCAGGGGCTTAAGGGGTTAAAACTGTATATATTTTAATATACCACGTCAAGTGTGCTATATACCGTATGGACAGAAATATAGTGCACACTCAATATGCGGCGTATATATATACCAGGTTGTATATATTTTAATACACTATGTCAAGAGTACTATATACCTTATGTACAGTGTACACTGATATGGTACACTGTGTATCTATCTATCTATCTATCTATCTATCTATCTATCTATCTATCTATCTATCTATCTATCTATATATATATATATATATTTTTTTTTTATATTTATTTATTTTATTTTTTCCCTACACTAACCTGTCTGCACTAACTGACAGATAGATTTTAGATTTCTAACTGTCTATCTAGTTAGCTATCAATCTAGCTATCTAAACTCCCTTTCTTCAGGAACCTACTACACTATCTCTCTAACAACGCCGACACACTACATAGAGCCGCTGTACAAGTGGCTTTATATAGTGTGGGGCGTGGATTGAGAATGCTGTGCAGTGATTGACTTAAGCATCCAACCTTTAGCCAATCAAAGCTCTCACAGCAGGCCGCCCGCTGATTGGCCAAAGCATGCAGGTCATGTGCATGCTTTGGCCAATCAGCGGGCGGCATTCCACCACCAATTTAAAACATTATGGGGCGCGCGAAGTTGCCGCGAACGCCCCATAACCTTCGGCTTTTGCAGAACAAACGAACAGCCGATGTCCGGGTCAAATGAAGCGCATCCCTAGTAGAATGTAAAAATTACCATGGCCGAAGTGGTTAAAATAACTATTACAAGATGATTGAAAATGTGATTCACGGGGGGGGGGGGGGCGTGTCATAGTGCATGGAGCTGTAAGGACGTGTTTTGCAGCAGCTCCCGGTCCTACAAGCTCCCACAGGGATTTCTCCTACTACCTGCGGCACATCCTTGCTCCAATGGGTAAGGGCATGCCCCAGGACCATAAGAGAGCTGGTGGTGGCCATGTCAGTGGCGATTTGGGCCGTTTCTTCACCTGATCATCGGCCGCTTCACAGAGCAGACAGAAATCTAAGATGGCACCGGTGCCTGTCTCACCGGCCCGAACAGGGCCAGCAGAAGCCATGCAGGTGAGATCCAAGGGCCGTTCCATGTCCCGTACAGACACGGAGTGCCTTGCCAGGTGCTCTCAAATCCTCTCACAGGCCTCACTCTGTTTGGGTGAAGGCTGGGACATGAAGTCATACATGCGCTACTTACCTACTAAGAATGACTTTGAGCATTATATTCTCTGAAACCGCTCATATCCTTATTGCAAGAATGCCATGTTAAATACCAATGGAGGTTTCCCTTCCAGCTGAGGGTACACCACAAAGGCAAAACTGCTATATTCCGAACCCTAGGTGACTTACCAAATTTTCTGGGCACCCTGGAACTGCCTCAAGTCTCACTGCTGGACTGCCCCTTCTCCCCTGCAACCCCTGGTCTTCCCCTCATCTCCCAGTGGCAAAGAAAGGGCCCCCTATTCCTTCTGTATTGAACTGTATTGTAATTGTACTGTGTCCTTTCTTTATTGTAAAGCGCTGTTTTTGGGGACTGGTATCCCCATACCCCGAATCTATAAGTTTGTTTCAGAGCGAAATTTTGGTTTAATTCCCTCTCCCTTCACGGACTTTACCCGGGCATTTCCCACCGTCCTATTTTCTTTATGAGGCAGGGGCTTTTGGGAGGGAAAGGGAATTCCATATTACATTCTCTGCCATATCTCTGTGCTGCATAAATAATTTTACTGTGTTTGAATAATTGTTACCCATGGGCCCTAGGGGCCAGGGAATGTTCTGTGTGCTTTTCATTCTTCCCCCATAGGCCATGCAGTGCTTTTCTATGCACTGCACTATGTTTAGACAGCTTACTGTTAACTGGTTATTTTGTTTGTTAATATGTGACTGGATGGCGCCACCTAGTGGCCTGCCACAGATGTTTCACCGGTTGTCTTCCTCTCCAGGGCTCTGGTTAAGTTTACTTTGCATACCCTACATATCTTGGGAGGGGATGACTATTTTACTCTTCCTTCGCTCCTTCCAGTGGCGGCTGGTGTATGAGGGGCGCTTGGGTGCCGCCTCCCCGCCGGCTAAAGAAGAAGAAAAAAAGTGAGCCCCGCCCCCTACAGGTGGCGCTAGTACATTGACTTTCTTTTTTTTCCTTTCGGCTCCTTGGCTGTCACATGAGCCTATTGGTCAGCCATTAAAGTCTATGTGTGTGCGCTGAACAGGCGCACACACACAGTCTGATTGGCTGACCTGAACCTGTGGCTCAGTGTGATTGGATGCAGTGGCCGGGTGCCGGTCACTGTGGCAGCAGACGTGACTCCTGCTCCACAGAGGCCCTGACCACCCGGTGACCAATGAGGGGGGGCAGCCCGATCTCGGCATGTCGAATCTCTGCAGACTCAGCCCGCTTCTCCGCATTCCGAATCTCTGCAGACTCACAGCCCGCTTCTCTGCATGCCAAACTCTGCAACAATCCTGCCTGCCTATTGGATGGGGTAAGTGTGGGGGGGTCTCTGCAATGTACCCCACCTGTGATATTGGCTGCAAACTGCCCCACCTGTGTTATTGGCTGCAAACTGCCCTCACCTGTGTTACTGGCTGCATAACTGCCTCGTCTGTATTTCTGGCTGCATAACTGCCCCACCTGTGTTATTGGCTGCATAACTGTCCCCACTTGTGTTACTGGTTGCATAACTGCCCCACCTGTGTTATTGGCTGCATAACTGCCCTCACCTGTGTTACTGGCTGCATAACTTCCCCCCACCTGTGTTCCTGGCTGCATAACTGCCCCACCTGTGTTACTGGCTGCATAACTGCCCCACCTGTGTTACTGGCTGCATAACTGCCCCACCTGTGTTACTGGCTGCATAACTGCCCCACCTGTGTTACTGGCTGCATAACTGCCCCCACCTGTGTTATTGGCTGCATAACTGCCCCACCTGTGTTATTGGCTGTATAACTGTCCCCACCTGTGTTATTGGCTGCAAAACTGCCCCCCACCTGTGATATTGGCTGCATAACTGCCCCCACCTGTGTTATTGGCTGCATTACTGTCCCCACTTGTGCTGTTGGCTGCAAAACTGCCCCCCGCCTGTGTTATTGGCTGCATAACTGCCCCCACTTGTGATACTGGCTGCGTAACTGCCCCACCTGTGTTATTGGCTGCAAACTGCCCCCACTTGTGTTATTGGCTGCAAACTGCCCTTACCTGTGTTATTGGCTGCATAACTGCCTCACCTTTGATACTGACTGCAAATTACCCCCTCCTGTGATATTGGCTGCAATTTACCCCACCTGTGATATTGGCTGCAAACTGCCCCCACCTGTGTTATTGGCTGCAAACTGCCCCCAGACTTGTTATTGGCTGCAAACTGCCTCCACGTGTGTTATTGGCTGCAAACTGCCCACCTGTGTTATTGACTGCATAACTGCTCTCACCTGTGTTACTGGCTACATAACTTCCCCCCACCTGTGTTACTGGCTGCATAACTGCCCCCACCTGTGTTACTGGCTGCATAACTGCCCCACCTGTGTTACTCGCTGCATAACTGCCCCCACCTGTGTTACTGGCTGCATAACTGCCCCCACCTGTGTTACTGGCTGCATAACTGCCCCCAACTGTGTTATTGGCTGCATAACTTCCCCCACCTGTGTTATTGGCTGCATAACTGTCCTCACCTGTGTTATTGGCTGCAAAACTGCCCCCACATGTGTTATTGGCTGCATAACTGCCCCCACTTGTGATACTGGCTGTGTAACTGCCCCACCGGTGTTATTGGCTGCAAACTGCCCCCACCTGTGTTATTGGCTGCAAACTGCCCCCACCTGTGTTATTGGCTGCATAACTGCCTCACCTTTGATACTGACTGCAAATTACCCCCACCTGTGATATTGGCTGCAATTTACCCCACCTGTGATATTGGCTGCAAACTGCCCCCACCTGTGTTATTGGCTGCAAACTGCCCCCAGACTTGTTATGGGCTGCAAACTGCCTCCACATGTGTTATTGGCTGCAAACTGTCCACCTGTGTTATTGGCTGCATAACTGCCCCAACCTGTGTTATTGGCTGCATAACTGCCCCCACCTGTTATACTGACTGCATAACTGCCCCACTTGTGTTATTAGTTGCATAACTGCCCCCACCTGTGTTATTGGCTGCATAAGTGCCCCCACCTGTGTTATTAGCTGCATAACTGCCCCACCTGTGTTATTGGCTGCATAAGTGCCCCATCTGTGTTATTGGCTGCATAACTGGCCCACCTGTGTTATTGGCTGCATAACTGCCCCCATCTGTGATACCAGCTGCAATTTACCCCCACCTGTGATATTGACTGCAATTTACCCCCACCTGTGATATTGGCTGCAATTTACCCCCACCTGTGATATTGGCTGTAATTTACCCCACCTGTGATATTGGCTGCAATTTACCCCACCTGTGATATTGGCTGCAATTTATCCCACCTGAGATCCTGAGCTGTATACTGTGTCCTGTGATGCTGAGCTGTATACTGTGTCCTGTGATGCTGATCTGTATACTGTGTCCTGTGATGCTGAGCTGTATACTGTGTCCTGTGATGCTGAGCTTTATACTGTGTCCTGTGATGCTGAGCTGTATACTGTGTCCTGTGATGCTGAGCTGTATACTGTATCCTGTGATTCTGAGCTGTATACTGTGTCCTTTGATGCTGAGCTGTATACTGTGTCCTGTGATGCTGAGCCGTATACTGTATCATGTGATTCTGAGCTGTATACTGTGTCCTTTGATGCTGAGCTGTATACTGTGTCCTGTGATGCTGAGCTGTGTGCTCCTAACACAATATGTGAAATACAGGGGACGGAGTGGGTGGATTATATAAGGGGTGGGGCTTATTAGAAGTGGGAGGGGTGAAAAAGGAAGGGCGGGGCCTGGTGCCCACCCCATCCTAAAACTTCCCAAGCCACCACTGGCTCCTTCCCTCTACACTGTGCTATTTTCAATGTCTTTTCTGCCCTCTGGCACTTTCTTCTTTCTTTTCTTCATTTTCACTTTCTTGTGATGTTGACTGGGTAAGCCTAGCATTACAGATGACTGATTCCTTTACATTATTTTATAACCATGGTGTTACATAGTGATATCACTTTCTCGTCTTACAATAACAGGGGCTTCAATACCTATGAAAAAAAAGTAACATTTTATATAATTTTCACAAAACCTCTACTAAAATGTTATTCTTGCAGGAAACTCACTTCAGGGGTGGTGAAATCCCTGTACTCGGCAACTGCTATTACCATAAGTGGTTCCACAATAGCAATCCAATGGCCAAGTCGAGGGGGGTATCCATTGCTTTCCACAAATCATTTGACCAGGAGGTATTAGATACCCTCATCGGCCGCTATATATTTCTTAAACTAAAACTTGACTCTTGTGTTTTTACAGTAGCTAGCATGTATAGACCTAATCAGGACCGGGGTAATTTTCTGTCCTCTATGACTGACAGCTTATTATCCTTTGGGGGTCCCTGTTACATCATGGAGGGAGACTTTAACGTGGCACTTTCACCAACCATGGACACCTCCTTGGGTAAGTCTTTGCTTTCTCACTCTAACCTCAAACACATTAAGTAATTTCTCCATTCAGCCCAATTGCCTGACGTTTGGCACATTCAGCACCCTTTCGAGAGAGACTACAGTTGCTTTTCAGTTGCCCATAATTCCTATAGTCAAATTGATTATTTTTTATATCCCAATCCTTGTTAGACCTCCCTATCTCAACCTCAATAGGTAACATAATTTGGTCAGACTATACCCCCATTCACTTACGGTTATCTCATCTACCTAAAGCCCACAGGAAGTTCTCCTGGCGTCTAAATGACAATTTACTTAAAGACACCCTCTGTGTAGCAGATGTTAAAAAGGCCATTCAAGATTTTGTCCTGAACCATAGATCGGAAAACACCCATCCCCTGATTAAATGGGAAGCTCTCAAGTACGTGTTGCGTGGAGTCCTCATACAACATGGCTCTCGCCTAAAAAAAACTAGAAGAATGGATATTGCTTGTTTGCTTAGTACCAATTCCAAACGAGATCTGAATACCAAAGTCTTGGTGGACCTCTCCAATGCATGTCGAGATCTTCTCAGAATTCTTGATTCCCATTTGCTAATAGCAAGGAACAGAGCCCGTACTTCCTTTTACTCACTAGCAAATAAATGTGGGCAACATCTAGCACGGACCCTCCACCCGCGCACACAGTGACGTTCTATACCATTTATCCAATCTGGGACCCAACAACAGACTTGCACAACGAAAGGGATTTTGACAGCTTTTCAGCAATACTATTCCCAACTATAAAACTTCCCTACCCACCCTGCTTCTCCACAACTAGACTCCTCTTCATGTACGATGCAGGACTATATCCTGGAGACTGCCCTTCCGACAGTGGATGCCCAGGAGGCTTCAGACTTAGATAAACCCCTGACTGAAATGGAATTCTTAGGAACCATCAAGGGTCTGAAACCGGGGAAGTGCCCGGGCCCTGATGGGTTCACCCCAGTTTTATGAAACCTTTGCCCCCCTACTCGCTCCATTATTGTCTATGGCATTTGCTGGTATTGATGAGACTCACCTCCCCTCCCAAAACCCCCTAGCCACTAACATCTCAATTCTCCAGGCAAAGACCCATCCCAATGTAGTAGCTACCGGCCAATCTCCCTACTACAGTAATTCTTGACTTGAAATTATTTGCCAAGGTACTTGCTAACCACTTCTCCCCCCTTTTTTTGTGGATCTCATCCACAAAGATCAGGTTGGATTTGTCCCTGGACGTGAGGCCAGGGACAACACAACTAAAACAATCCACCTAATTATGCCCCTATGCTATCCCGTATTCGTAAAGAACTGGAGACTTGGTCCCTATCCCCATAACCCTAGTTTGGTCGCATCAATACCATTAAAATGGACACTCTATCTAAGTTGCTTTATTCATTCCAGACAGTACCCATCTCAGTACCCAAACATTTTTTTTCCCTTACGCTCCTTATCTATTCATTTCATTTGGCGACAGTGTATGCCCCGCCTGCGACATAAGTTGCTTACGTATCCAAAGCTGCAAGGAGGAGTGGGATTACCGGACTTTGATCTGGGCTGCTTTAGGGGCCAGAGTACTGGAATGGTTCACCCGCCCCCTGGTTAAGGCTTCCACAATGGTTGAGCGTGATCTTTCTCCAATAGACCTTTCGGGCCTTACTCTGGGGACACGCTCAAGAACTTAAGAACCTAACATCTGTGTCACCTTTAACTCTAGCTGTCTTACATCTAAGGTACAAGAGGGGCCTGGGGCCCTTCTCTCTGCAGAATCTTCACCCTTAACCCCATTATTTGATAATCCAGCCTTACCCCAGAGGATGGGTGCACACATGATAGACTCATTCCCCCATTGTTCCTGGCCTACGGCTAGAACCTTTATCCACCCAACTAGGGGTACACCAATATCCCCTGTAAATCAAGGGAATTGGCTCACTTCCCTGCGACTGTCCACATTCTGCTCCACCTTATTTTCCTCCTCTCAAATTCATAGGCCGCTGACTGAATTCGAGTGACTGTGCTCTGTCTCTGAAACTCCCAGACATTTATTCTCTTCCATTTATAAACTACTCCATGTTCTTCTTCATACAAGACTTCCATATTACATGCGGAGGTGGTCCACGGATGTTGGAAAAGAACTGTCATCAGCAGACTGGCATACTTTGTTCAATTTCACACACAAGTCTTCCATTTCTTGTTACTCTCAGGAGAAAAATTACAAACTTCTCTCCATGTGGTACAGGGACCATTACTCCATTCACAAAATGTTTCCATCTGCTGCTCCCCTGTGTTGGAGATGTGGTTCAGAAGAGGGAACGTACCTCCATATATGGTGGGGTTGTACAAAAATTCAGCCTTTCTGGTCTCAGATTTTTTCCATACGCGATAGCATATACAGTAAATCGCTGACCCCCTCTCCAACAATAGCCTTATTATCCAGGCTCCCGGGCTCCATCATATCTCAAAAACAGAAAGTCTGCTACATTTCTTTTTGGCTGCTGTCAGACAACTGATCTCGCTATATTGGAAAACAACCACCACTCCACCCCTGTCCTTATGGGTCTCCACAATGAACAACATCATGCATATGGAGGAGATATAAGCCCTTGACAATGATACTTTTGAGAAATGTAAAGTTTTATGGTTTGTGTGAATAGACTTCTCTACTTCAGACGCACTCAAGACGATCACCTAACAATAACACCTCATCCTTATTGATAGACTACAGGCTGAACATCCAAGGTTTGCTCTTCTTTACACCCTCCCCAATTTTGCTGGGACTTTCCTTTCCCTTTCTCCTTCCTTCTCTTTCCTAATCCCTTTCTCTTTTCCTTTCTACCTTTCCTTTTGTGATTATGCATTTTCCATTTATAGTTATCAATTTAAATCTGATACACCACTCTGCTTATCCAGGCCCACCCCAAAAGGGGTGCAATATATTTTCTCTGATAGACGTTCAAATTCTGTGGAAGGTATCTCTTTGCAATTGCCTTTGGTTCTTCATATTGTTTCATTTATTGTTATGTTACTAACATGCCCGAGGACCTCCCTCTGATTTTTCAAGCCTTGATATGCTATGTTTTAAATACTTTTGAAAACTCAATTAAAACATAAAATGTGATTCGCCACACATTTACATTTACATGCTACAGACTAGTCTTTTTTGAATCCTGTGGCAGAGCTTCTGTGACAATGTTGGTCAGACTGGGTATTCAGGGGATCTCAGCCAATAAAAAGTTTAAGGCCTCATACACACAGGCATATGCAAAAAATAAGCAAAATGCCGGGCCCGACGTCTGGGAAAAATCACTGTTTTTCTCGGCTTTTTGCATTGACGTCAATGCACGTTTTACCGCTCTAGCTGTCAGCGGCGTTTTTCTGCCTCTATTCAAAATCAGTGGTTCTCTATGGAAGCCCATTGATTTGAATAGAAGTCACACCAGAAGTCGGATCATGATGATCCAACTTGCAGCGCAACTTGTGTGCTAGGGATCTTGAAGGGGAACCCCACAAAAAATTTGCGTAGGGTTTCCCCCCAAGAGCATACCAGGCTCTACAATCTGCCATTGATTTTAAGAGGAACCTCCACACCGAAAAAACGGCATAGGGTCACCCCCAAAATCCATACCAGACCCTTATCCGAGCAGGCAGCCTGGCAGGCCAGGAAAGGGGGTGGGGACGAGCGAGCAACCCCCCTCCTGGACCGTATCAGGCCACATGCCCTCAACATGGGGAGTATGGGTGCTTTGGGGCAGGGGGGCTCTGCACCCCCCACCCCAAAGCACCTTGTCCCCATGTTGATGGGGGCAAAAGTCTCTTCCCGACAACCCTAGCCATTGGTTGTCGGGGTCTGCGGGCGAGGGCTTATCGGAATCTGGAAGCCCCCTTTAATAAGGGGGCCCCCAGATGCTGGCCCCCCCACCCTATGTAAATGAGTATGGGGTACATCGTACTCCTACCCATTTACCTGCAAAAAAAGTGTACAAAAAAACACACTACACAGCTTTTTTTAATATTTTATTAAATCAGCTCTGACATCTTCTCCCCTCTCTTCTCCCTCATCTTCTTTCTGGGGCGGGCCATCACATCACAGCCCCACCCCAGGATGTGACGTCATGAGGGCAGGGCTCAGGATGACGTCAGCGTGTGGCCCCACCACATGCCAATATAAGGCAACCGCGCAGCATGGACCCGGCATTCGAGTGGAAGAGAGTGACGAGTCAACATCTCCAGAAGAGAAGAGAAGAAGAAGAAGAAGAAGAAGGAGAAGGAGAAGCGGGAGAAGCTAGCCAAGGAGACAGCGGCAAAAGAGCAGAAGACAGAAACTCTGCAGAAGACACCTCAGAAGACAGAAGACCCCACAAAAGAGCCGAAGAAAGAAGACGAGGGAGAAGAGAGGGGAGAAGACGCCAGAGCTGATTTAATCAAATATTAAAAAAGCTGTGTTGTGTGTTTTTTGTACATTTTTTTTTGCAGGTAAATGGGTAGGTGTACGATGTACCCCAAACCCATTTACATAGGGTGGGGGGCCAGCATCTGGGGGCCCCCTTATTAAAGGGGGCTTCCAGATTCCGATAAGCCCCCACCCGCAGACCCCGACAACCAACGGCCAGGGTTGTCGGGAAGAGGCTCTTGTCCCCAACAACTTTCCTGGCCTGCCAGGGCTGCGTGCTCGGATAAGGGCCTGGTATGGATTTTGGGGGGCCTACGCCGTTTTTTTGGTGTGGAGGTTCCTCTTAAAATCCATGCCAGATCATAGAGCCTGGTATGTTGGGATGGAACCCTACGCAAATTTTTTGTGGTGATTCCCCTTCAAGATCCCACCACACAAACGCGCCACAAGTCAGATCATTATGATCCGACTTCTGGTGCGACATCTATTCAAATCAATGGGCCTGACGAGGCTTAACGCTGTGTATACAATGGTAAGCCACGGTATTGAGCGTTTTGCCGACTCGGCGTCAAAAACGCCATAAAGATGCAGCTTCAGAACGCGCTGGTCCCGCGTTCTAGTTACAGCTCACTAACGGCGATGCCCTGTACTGCTCAAAAACATTGGGGTTTTTACAGGGCCATTGAATAACATGGAGAGCTGTAAAAAATGCCCGTGTGTATGAGGGCTAAGGATGCATGGAACTGGTAAGGTGAATCTAAGACTCCCCTGCTTACTATGCTGGCAATACCAGTAAATTAATGCCTATATGTTTCATCACTTTAAAGGCCATATTTTATCTTGCATTCCATCAAAACAAAAGCATACAGTATCTCACAAAATTGAGTACACCCCTCACATTTTTGTAAAATATTTTATTATATCTTTTCACTGAAGAAATGGCACTTTGCTATAATGTAAAGTAGTGAGTGTACAGCTTGTATAACAGTGTAAATTTGCTGTCCCATCAAAATAGCTCAACACACAGCCATTAATGTCTAAACGCTGGCAACAAAAGTGAGTACACCCCCTAAGTGAAAATGTCCAAATTGGGCCCAATTAGCCATTTTCCCTCCCTGGTGTCATGAGACTTGTTAGTGTTACAAGGGGAGTGGGTGTGTTAAATTTGGTTTTATTGGTCTCACTATCTCATACTGGTCACTGGAAATTTATCATGGCACCTCATGGCAAAGAACTTTTTGAAGATCTGAAAAAAATAATTTTTGCTCTACATAAAGATGGCCTAGGCTATAAGAAGATTACCAAGACCCTGAAACTGAGCTGCAGCACGGTGACCAAGACCACACAGCGGTTTAACAGGACAGGTTTCACTCAAAACAGGCCTCGCCATGGTCTACCAAGGAGGTTGAGTGCACATGCTTAGCATCCTATCCATAAGTTGTTTTTGGAAAATAGACATATGAGTGCTGCCAGCATTGCTGCAGAGGTTGAAGGGGTGGGGGATCAGCCTGTCAGTGCTCAGACCATACACCGCAGGGCAGTATTCCAACATGATAACGACTGCAAATACACCTCCAAGATAACCACTGCCTTGCTAAAGAAGCTAAAGGTAAATGCAATGGACTGGCCAAGCATGTCTCCAGACCTAAACCCTATTGAGCATCTGTGGGCCATCCTCAAATGGAAAGTGAAGGAGCGCAAGGCCTCTAATATCCACCAACTCCGTGATTTCGTCATGGAGGAGTGGAAGAGGACTCCAGTGGCAACCTGTGAAGCTGTGGTGAATGCCATGCCCAAGAGGGTTAAGGCAGTGCTGGAAAATAATGGAGGCCACACAAAATATTGACACTTTGGACCCAATTTTGATATTTTCACTTAGGGGTGTACTTACTTTTGTTGCCAGCGGTTTAGACATTAATGGCTGTGTGTTGAGTTATTTTGAGGGAACAGCAAATTTACACATTGTAGCAAAGTATCATTTCTTCAGGGTTGTCACATGAAAATATATAATAAAATATTTACAAAAATGTGAGGGGTGCACTCACTTTTGTGAGATACTGCATATAAACTAAAATATATATATATATATTGGGGCAGACTCAATGAACAATTGCTTTATTTACTTCCGTCGCTTTTCTATGTGCAGCACTACCCCAGCAAGGGCTGCTGGTAACTGGCTCCCCTATTCCTCTACAGCCAGGCAACATGCATCTTCCACTTGCACCCAGACACAAGAAGTCAGTCCATTGGCTTTGTTTTTGTTGTTTTATTAGAGGCAACAACTTGGATAGGGTAGAGAAATGTATAGGATGCTCAACTTGACAAAAACAACAGATGGAGGACAACTTTCTTCCTATGTACGGAGATAAGATCCTGGATTTCCTGTCCTTCCTGGACACACTCAGTCTTTAAGGATCAGTAGCCAAAAGTATTGACTAGGGACTCTTAGTCCTCTTTGGAAAATAGCACAAAAGGTTGCAAAACTGCATGCAGGAGTATCTCCTTCCCTCTGTAGAACTGCTCCCAGCTCCACTGCTTGCAGGAACTACCAGCCCTCCTGGCTGCTGCTCTGAAAATCTCCCAGGGTAAAAGAAAAAGGGTTAATCACAGCTCTGTCCTTTTGAAAGCTTGCTACATGTGTCATCTTGTCAATTTTCCTAGTGCACACCTCTCTGGCAAAGTGAGGCCTCTGTAAGGGTGGGTGCTGCAGTGATTCCTAGCTGGATACTGGAAGCGTCAATCAAGTGCAAGTATTCGCCAGCACACCAAAGATCACCATCCAAAAGGTCTTTATTCAAAGAGAGATCACATCACAGAAAGTGCAACGTTTTGGAGCCACGCAGGACCCCTTCGTCAGACACGTGATGCCTGACAAAGGGGTCCTTCTTGGTTCCGAAACGTTGCACTTTCTCTGATGTGATCTTTCTTTGAATAAAGAACTTTTGGACAGTGATCCTTGGTGTGCTGGCAAATACTTGCATTTGCTACATGTGTCAGTCTCTCTCCTTGTGAATCCCTGAGTGTGCTGATGTACTCACTCTGTCCTCCTCACTCCTCGCTGTTCCTAGGCAAGACTCCATCTCAAACCGGATGCCAAAGGATTCCTCTCAGCCAGCCCAAGACCAGCCTGGAGGCAAAGGCCTACCTAGACCTAGGGGACCCCTTCAAGGTCAACGGCGGCCTCCTCAGCACGCCATCTTCCACTGACTCTCCTACTAGCATGGTTCCTCCATATTAAAGGGCTGGCCTAGCCACCCTACATTACATTCAGCCTGGGGATTGTCCAGGTTCCCCCTAGTATGCAGATCAGGACCTCCTAGCCTCCACCCACTAACTTCCAGAAGCTTCTACCAGCTTCTAGACCCAAGGAGAGTTACCAGAAACCTGCACTGTAGAGTAGGGATTAGCCGGACATCCCCCAATTTGGTTTGCACCAAAACACAGCAAACAGGCAAAAAGTTCCAGCGAACATGCAGAAGTCTATGGGACACGAACGAGTGCTCATTTTAAAGGCTTATATACAATTTATTGCCATAAAAAGTGTATGGAGACCTGGGTACTGGGGCAAAAAAAGTTTTTAAAATGATTGTTTTTTTTTCAGGAGCAGTGATTTTAATAATGCTTAAAGTGAAACAACAAAAATGATATATTCCTTTAAATACCTTGCCTGGGGTCCCTTTAGTCTGCCTGTAAAGTGGCACATCTGTGTGATGTGTAGAATAGTCCCACAGTAAAATGACATATCTAAAAAATGTTGTTCAAACTTGCTCATGTCTGTAATGAATTGCCGGCTCCTGGCAATTTAGATGAAAAATCAAGGACAAAAACAATGTAGAGTTTCCCCCCCAGTCCCTATCAGGCCCTTCGGGTCTGGTATGGATTTTAGCCGAATGGGCTGTCTTCAGTTTGACAGCTCTTATATAGGCAAGGACGGGGCCACCTGGTGACATAACCAGATGACTTTGTCCCCTTCTGATATCATGTGATGTCATGTGATGTCAGAGGGGGTGGGGTCAC
Source organism: Glandirana rugosa (assembly GCA_018402905.1). NCBI lineage: Eukaryota > Metazoa > Chordata > Amphibia > Anura > Ranidae > Glandirana > Glandirana rugosa. The sequence goes on from BLSH010496764.1 coordinate 304,670, forward strand.
TCGGTTATATCACTGGATGGCCCCGCCCTTACCTATATAAGAGCTGTCAAACCAAAGACAGACCATTCGATGGGTAGCCTCTGAGAGAGGCGGATGCACTTTTTATTTTTTCTTATTTTTCGGGTCCGTCGGGTAGCGTGATTTATGGTGGATGTACATCATGGGACACTTTTTTTTTAATAAAGGAAGTGTTCAAAACTGCCTCCTTTGGTTTTTACTTTTTTGACACTTTTTTGGTGAATGGGTAGGGGTAAAATGTACCCGATACTAATTCACACGGGGGGGGGGGGGGGCGGGGCGGGGATCTAGGGGCCCCTTGTTAAAAGGGGCTTCCAGATTTCAATAAGACCCCCACCTGCAGACCCCAACAACAACCTGCCAGGGTTGTCAGGAAGAGGCCCTTTTCCCCATAGACATGGGGACAAGGTGCTCTGGGGGACCCCAAAGCACCCTTCCCATGCTGAGGGCATGTGGCCTGGCATGGTTCAGGAGTGGGGTGCTCGCTCATCCCCCCTATCCTGACCTGTCAGGTTGCCTGCACAGATAAAGGTCTGGTATGGATTTTAGGGTGATCCCAAAACATTTTTTTTTTAATTTGGCGTGTAGTTCCCCTTAAAATCTATGCCAGACCCAAAGAACCTGATATGAATTTTGGGGGGACCCCATGCTGTTTTCTTTCTTAATTCTGTCATAGGGTTCCCCTTAACCATGTCAATGCACTGTGTTATATATACTACACTGGTTGTACTATATATTCTCCACCGTATTACATATACTACAATGACTGCACTATATACTCTGAACTGCATTATATATACTATACGGACTGCACTATGTACTCTGAACTGCAATATTTATACTATGCAGACTGCACTATATACTCTGAACTGATATATATACTATACGGACTGCACCATATACTCTGAACTGCAATATATATACTATACGGACTACACTATATACTCTGAACTGATATATACAGTTGTGCTCATAAGTTTGCATACCCTTGGCAGAATTTATGATTTCTTGTCCATTTTTCAGAGAATATGATAACACAGAAAGATTTCTTTCACTCATGGCTAGTGTTTGGCTGAAGCCATTTAACCTCCCTGGCGGTATGATTCTGTCTGGAATTTTGTTCCAAAAGTGGTACAATTATTTTGCATGAAAATTTGGCGTTTTATATTGTAGGCCTGTAATTCTTAGGAATAACTCACTTAAATCTGTCCAAACAAGAGTCTAGTAGACATCCCGGGTATGAAGAAAAGTTTGAAAAATGAAATCATAAATTATAATATAATAAATAACTAAAAATAAGCTCAGATGCAGAATTGTCGCTATCGTCACTTTCAGTTGCTGATGATAAATTTCCCCAAAAATCAGTATCACTCAATTCTGCAAATGATTCTTATTTACTATCGGTGTTTTCTAGCTGATCAAAAACCACTTTTGACGCAAAGGGACACTTTTTGGTTGCTATGGACATTCTCAAGTTTCCTGGCAGAAAGAATGACATTTATTATATAAAAGTGCATGCAGGGCTCTGGGCAAACCACTAGGGACAAAGGGGGTGTGAAATGTTTTCATACAGTAATGTAATCTATAAGATTACAGTGTACTGTATGTGTACTGTATGTTTTACTTTTTGAATTTCCCGCCGGTCTCCGCCCCCGTGCGACGCGACGCTCGCAGGGAACGGAGCCCGGCACACAGGAATCATCTGGCCGCGGGGAGACAAGCTGACACCGCGGGAGGACATCGCTGGATCCAGGGGACAAGGTAAGAAACATTGCCTGGATCCAGCGATGCAATCCCGAGTGTGGCTCGGGGTTACCGCTCTTGGTGCTGAAATTCCACCCCGAGCCACACTCGGGAATACCGCTAGGAAGGTTAATAACAATCAACTGTGTTTACTCTTTTTAAATCATAATGACAACAGAAACTACCCAAATTACCCTGATCAAAAGTTTACATACCTTGATGATTTTGGCCTGATAACATGCACACAAGTTGACACAAAGGAGTTTGAATGGCTATTAACGGTAACCATCCTCATCTGTGATCTGTTTGCTTGTAATTAGTGTGTGTGTATAAAAGGTCAATGAGCTTCTGGACTTCTGACAGCCCCTTGCATCTTTCATCCAGTGCTGCACTGATGTTTCTGGATTCTGAGTCAGGGGGAAAGCAAAAGAATTGTCAAATGATCTGCTGGAAAAGGTAGTTGAACTATAATAAAACAGGAAAGGGATATAAAAAGATGTCCAAGGAATTGAGCATGCCAATTGGCAGTGTTCAAACTCTAATCAAGAAGTGGAAAATGAGGGGGGCGTGGCTAGCCGCGGAGAAGATGGACGCTTAATCCAAGAGCTCCGCCAGGCCACCCGGGATAACACAGCACAGCGGGTACCTCCGCAAGTCACACCAGCCGCAAACGCCTCCAGAGACCCTTCAGGACAGCAGAGACCATGACCCGCAAGAAAAAAGACATCCTGCAGGTCAAGAAGCTGGCGAACTACTTCACACAGGGAGCGGGGAGGCTCCACCAAGATGGCGCCGGCCAGCTCCACACACGCGGCGCGGGAGCGGAACGAAGAAGGAAACCCACAGATCCGAAGATCAGACAAGTGGGGAATCCAGACAGTGGTGACTCATCAGGGCACTCATCACCATCCACCCAGAGCCCAGCCAAATCCAAACCCAGGAGAGAACAGCAGGAGGAAGGTATGGAGGTAAGCCGCACAACGAACGCAGCCAGCCACATACTTGACAACAGCCCAGACCCCATAGACGCCCTTCCTGCAACAGGCCAATCTATTTCAGATATCACCCTGAAAGGGATGCTGATCTCCCTGTGTTCCTCTTTACAGACGGACATTAGAGAATGCATTCATCAGTTCACACAAGAACTACACAATCTGGGGGACAGAGTAGCCCAAACAGAGGACACTTTGGGAGAAATCACATCATCATTTAACTCTATGGTAGATTCCCATAATGAACAAGAAGAGGAAATAAAATGGCTGAAGGATAAGCTTTCTGATCTGGAAGATCGTACTAGAAGGGAAAATTTGAAGATCAGGGGCATACCAGAGAGTGTACAGCAGGATCAACTCCTAAGCTATGTAACAGAGCTATTTACTAAACTAGCCTCATCACTATCAAAAGAAGAATTGACAATAGACAGGATTCATAGACTCCCCAAACCCACATTCCTGGCTAATGACGTCCCAAGAGATGTCATAATGAAACTTCACCACTACAGAACAAAAGAAACGATCATGTCAGCGTTTAAAAAAGCACTTAATCTACCTGGAGAATATATAAACTTACAACTACTCCCAGATCTGTCAAGGCATACGTTCCAAAGAAGGAAAAATCTGGCCACAATCACGAAAGCACTAAGAAAACATAATATTCCACATCGCTGGAAATACTCAACAACACTTTCAGCAACCTACAATGGCAATACAATTACCATGACATCTTTGGAAGAAGGAATCAATTCCCTGCGAAAATGGGGGATCCTACCCCAATCTCCCCCAAGGACTCTGCAACACAACAATAGCCCAGCGCAAATAGAGGAAGAGTGGCACCTGGTATCACGCAAACGCCCAGCCAAACCCAGGCCTGCATCAGGAGGTACCTGAAATCAACTTTCAAAATCCGACACAAATATCCCCGGCCTTAAGAGAACTGTTTCGTTCATCTGGCCCCTACATACATGAACATAGTTCTAACTGTTCTCGGATCGCCGTTTAGATCCTTTTTTTATTCTCACCATGTTACCATTCAAAGCACCAAATTCTGTACCCGGAACCTGTATAATCCAACATATACCGAAGTGCCATCACCAGAACACAGCACTATCCCTTTACTGGCTCAACAAGAATGAGTATTACTTGTTTTTCGATTAACACTAATGGTCTCAACCACCAAGCCAAGAGACTATCACTATGGAAAGAAGCCACGAAGCATGGGGCTGACATAGTATGTGCACAAGAGACCCCACTTCCAGCAACAAAACCACCCAAGATGCACCCACAAAGACTATCCTCACACCTTTCTGGCAAACAGCTCGCACAAGAGCAAAGGAGTGCTGATAGCATTTAAACACTCATTGGACTTCACCTTGAAAGAACACACAGCAGACCCAGAAGGAAGATTCCTCATAATTACATGCGACATCAACAAAACCCCAATGACTGTGGTGACACTATATGCGCCCAATACGCATCAAAAAAGATTCTTCAGCAGACTTATGAAGGTGGTATCAAAATGTAAATATGGTCAATTATTAATGTGTGGGGACTTCAACGACCCGGTGATAGACTCCTCCTCCACTAGTGGAAGGGGGGCCTCTCGCTGGGTTCTATGTTTCACAACGAGGGATTGTATGATGTTTGGAGGTGTCAGCATGCGCTAAAAAGGGACTACACGTTCTTCTCCTCCAGACACCGCTCATATTCCCGCATTGACATGGTATTAACAGACTTGGGTTTACTGCAAAAAGCATCCTCTTCCAAGATATTAGATATCACATGGTCAGATCATGTGGCAATACTAGTATCCTTAAACAATTCTTACTGTAAAAGCACCACAAGGTTATGGAGGTGTAATATTAAAACCCTACAGACTTCTGGATGTAAAAGCCAAATGTCTCAGCATCTCCGGGAATTTTTCCAAATCAATGAACAATCAGTAAGTAGTCCTTGGGCCCCGTGGAACGCCCATAAGGCATTCATCAGGGGTATTTGTATTCAACAAAACTCAAGACTAAAAAAAGAATATAGCTCAAAAATAAACAACCTATTAACAGAAATCCACTCTCTAGAATCCCAAAACAAGCGAGACCCTCAATATGGAAGGTCGGACAAAATTATCAATTTGAGAAACGCTCTACGAGCAATGCTTCTAGAACAATCAGACCACCATTTAAAAAAACTCAAACTCACCCACTACTCCCAAGCCAACAAAATGGGGAAATACCTGGCAAATAATATAAAACTCAAACAAGCTAAAGAAAAAATCCAATACCTATTACATCCCACTCATAAACATAAAATCATTCACCCCCAAGATATTGCAAATGAATTTGCCAAATACTACGGAGACCTCTACAACCTCAGAGAGGATCAAAACACCACCCAACCATCCCTACCACAAATCCAAGCATTCCTAGACAAAATAAAACTACCAAAACTAACAGTAGAACAAAGCCAAGCCTTAAATGCACCCTTAACCCCACACAAAATTTCTAAAATTATCAAATCCCTTCCAAATGGAAAGTCCCCTGGACCAGATGGTATGCCCAATGAATATTATAAAATACACCACGAATCTCTAACACCCCTCCTTTCTAAAGTCTTCAGTCTAGCAGCAGAATCATCCTCTCTCCCCCCGGAGATGCTGAGAGCCTATGTGATCACACTCCCTAAACCAGGGAAGGATCCCAATACACCCTCCAATTTCCGTCCGATCTCACTCTTAAATTGCGACGTGAAAATTTACGCTAAACTATTAGCAAAAAGACTGATGCTGGTGTTGCCACACCTGATCAAAAAAGACCAAACAGGTTTTGTAACTGGGCGTCAAACTTCTGATGCCACCAGAAAGGTGATAAATGTTATTGATATGGCTGAACGAACTAGAACGCCTTCTCTGCTTCTTGCACTGGATGCAGAGAAGGCATTTGATAGGGTACATTGGGGATATATGTCACAGGTATTAACTAAGTTTGGTTTTGAGGGACTCATTAAATCTGCAATCTCTTCCCTGTACTCAAACCCCTCGGCGCAGGTCTACACCTCTGGCACACTATCAGATCCCTTCATTATAACAAATGGCACTAGACAGGGATGCCCCCTTTCGCCGTCCATCTACCTAATGATAGAACCCTTGGCAGAATCCATTAGGTCGCACAACTCAATTGAAGGATTCAAAACACATAACCACCACCACAAGATTAATCTGTTCGCAGATGACATCATCTTGATGCTCACAAACCCCCAATCATCTATATTAAAAGCACACCAAATTTTGCAACAATTCAGTGAAGTATCTTATTATAAAGTCAACACATCCAAATCAATAATACTAGACCTTGGCATAAAGCCCAAGGTCAAACAATGCATCCAATCACTACTCCCTTACCCTTGGAGCAAGGAGTGGATAAAATACCTAGGAATAATTCTAACATCCAAAACATCCCAGTTAATGAAACTAAACTTACCCCCACTAATTTCCAAAATATCATCTGAAATGGATAGAATATCCAAAATAGAACTCTCTTGGGGAGGTAGGATAGCCTCCTTCAAGATGAACATTTTCCACAGCTACTGTACATTTTTCGCAACCTCCCCATCATAATCCCACAAAAATACTTCTCAAAAATCAAGTCCGCAGTTACAAAATTCATTTGGCAAGCAAAAAAAACCAAGATTCAATAAACAAATACTACATAAACACAGATCACTAGGAGGAGCAGGAATCCCCAACATCCCTGACTACTACAGGGCAGCTCAACTTGCACCACTAAAAGAATGGTGGTACACTTCTGACCCCCCACTATGGAAAGAAATAGAGATAACCTTATCCCCTACCAGAGATCTACAGTGGTTTATCATAGTAGATCATTGGAGCCCTTGGAAACAATCCTCCATACCAATCACCTCACAATCCACGCTGAAAGCATGGAGATCCTTAGACCACAAATCCAACACTCATGACATCTCCCAATCAACCAGCCCCCCACTTAAAATATTGAGCAACATAATCCCCATGCTAAACACCTCTCATTGCATATCTAAAGGGCTAACACAAACCCAACAGTTTTACGACAACCACATCCTAAAAACAACAAATTCAATATTAGAGGAGTACCACTCACCCCCCCCACAGAATCATTCACTATTTCAAGAATCCTAAACTACTTACTCAAACATCCCTGGAAGAACATTAAAATCAACACTAAACTATGGAACTATCTCCACTCCTATGTTAAACTGCAGAAGGATATTTCCACAATTTACAAGATTCTCCAAAACAATGAAACCCCTCAAAAAACACCAATGATGCATAAGTGGGAAAAATACCTCAAACAAACTTTCACACTTAACACTTGGGACAAAGCCATACAATCCATACGCAGTGCATCACACTGTGAGGCACATTGGGAAATGTCCCTTAAACTTTGGAACAGATGGCACTACACCCCTTTCAGATTAGCCAAATTCTATCCGGACATCTCCCCCAATTGCTGGAGAAACTGCGATCAAACAGTAAACTTATTGCATATTCTGTGGGATTGCCCAGCGCTCACAAGTTTTTGGACACAAATCTTCCATCTTCTAGCTAGATGCACTGGCTTTCTTATGGGTCCAAACCCAAGCTTAGCTATCCTGAGCCTAGGGGTGGACTTATACCCCAAAGAACATAGGCAGGTGGTGACCCATATACTAATATCAGCTAGATCATTAATCCTACAGAAATGGAAATCCATTCAGGCCCCAAATGTATCAGAGGTTAAAGGAATGGTTGAATCCAACAGGTCACTTGAAAGAGCAATAGCAACTAACTCATTAACACTGGATAAACTCCAAAATGCATGGAAGATATGGGTATGACAACAAGCTAACATACAAGAATCAAGAAAAGGTTATGGCAGCTAGGCATAGCAGAAGCTTGGGTACAATACAATATAGTATAATACAGTTATCGTTTTCGTAAAATGGTTATAATAAAGGCACCGTAAACCACATATCTATTGAACACTGAAACTTCCCATCATAGCATGTTATAGTATTCAATCGTTACTCACCAATCATCATGCAACATTTGACATGTGTAATATGATCATTGTATGTCATTGATTATGCATTGTGCCTTAATTGTTCCTTGTTTTGTTACAAAACCAATAAAAAATATTGTTCAAGAAGTGGAAAATGAGGGGTTCTGTTGAAACCAAACCACGGTCAGGTAGACCAACTGAGATTCCAGCCACAACTGCGAGGAAAATTGTTGCAAAGAAAACCCCACAAATAACTTCAGGACTCATGTGGTGTGGCTGTTTAAAGATGCACAATAAGGAGGCACTTGAAAAAAGATGGGCTGCATGGTTGAGTCTTCAGAAGAAAGCCATTACTATGCAAATGCCACAAAAAATCCCGCTTACAATACGCCAAACAGCACAGAGACAAGCTTCAAACCTTCTGGCACAAAGTCATTTGGAGTGATAAGACCAAAATTGAGCTTTTTGTCTACAACCAGAAATGCTTCATTTGGAGAGGAGTAAACAAGGCCAGTGAAACATGGAAGTGGATTGCTGATGTTTTGGGCACGTGTGAAAAAATACTGGAGGAACATTTGCATTCATCAGCCAGGAAGCTGTGCATGGGACATACTTTTACATTCCAACATGACAATGATCCAAAACACAAGGCCAAGTCACTGCTACTCTCATCACAAATGACAAATCCCTTTTCGGTTTCTGTATGTAAATAAACTTGCTGGGAACACTGTATGGCCTCATTGACCAAATATAGTCATGACAAGGAATTTGGAAATGGTTTGCTAGAACTGCTGGTTGAAACCTGAAGAGTGGGACACTTTGAGTGAAAAAGTTTTGATTTTGACTGCTGGTGTTTGCTGTGTTTGCAGTTTTTTTAGTTATTTGGGTTTTTTTCTTTAACACTTTTTTGTCACTTTTTGAATAGCTTTTTTTTCCTTCTTTCCTTCAGACTACTAATTAAGGGGAGTGGTTAATTGGTCACAGGTGATCCAATTCCTATAAAGCTCTCTGTAGAACTCATTTTTTGAGCTTGCTATCTCTTTGCTTGCTGAACCTCTGACCAAGTGGTGAGTTAAAAAAACAGAGTTTAAAACAGGAGATTATAACAGGAGTCTTCAGAACCTGTAAGTAACATCTGAAATATCCTGTTATTAGTGTTGTTGTATCTGAGAAAATGTGCTAGCAAGTTTGAAGGTTTTGTACAGTGCACAGTGTGCTGCATGTATGCAACTATGGAGCAACAGCTCCAGGATGGATACCACTGCGACAGATGTGAGAAGGTTGCCCTTCTGGAAGCTCGCATTAGAGATCTGGAGGAGCAAATTGGAATGCTGGGCAGAGCTGTCAACCTTGACATGGGTCCTCTGCTCACTGAGCAGGTGGCTAGTAGGGATAATGGGGAGGGTGGAGGGGTAAGTCAGGATTATAAGGTAGGTAGATGGGTTAATACAGTTAAAGGGAGTGGTAATGGCTCACAGAAAAGGAAGGCCAGACCTGGGTTTGAGCACCCCAACAGATTTGCTAAGTTGAGTGAAGATATGGGGGCGGCAAACTCAGAGGTGGCAGCCCTAGATGTCACTGCTCCCCCTAACAGCCAGGAGAGCAGCCCATCTAGTAGGGGTGGTAGGGGTAGTGCAGGTAGACCTAGACAGTTGGTGGTAATTGGGAATTCTATAATTAGAAGGACTGATAGAATAATTTTTCACTAGGTTCGCTTGAACTGAATGTTTTGCTGTCTCCCTGGTGCCAAGGTTTGGCATGTGGTGGACAGGGTCAATAAATAGCTGGCAGGGGCTGGGCATGACCCAGCTGTCTTGGACCATGTTGGAACCAATGGCAGAATATATGGAAGGTGAAGGCTCCTTAAGTAACAATTTAAAGAATTAGGTTGAAAGTTGAAGGGAAGGACCTCCAAGGAAATATTCTCTGAAATATTGCCTGTGCCATGCGCAACACAGGAATGGCAGGGGGAGATTAGAGCCCTGAATGCATGGCTAAAGACCTGGTGTAATGAGGAGGGCTTTGGGTTTTTAGAGCACTGGGCTGACTTTTCATTGGGGTGCAACCTATATGCTAAAGATGGTTTGCACCTAAATGGAAGGGGGTCTGTTGTACTGGGGGGGGGGGTTTATGGGAAGGCTGGAGGAGTATTTAAACTAGGATTTAGGGGGGAGGGTGCATTAGATTATGATGGGGTAGACAGGTCAGACAAGGGTTAGCCCCTATTGGTGGGTGGAATGGGGAAAGATGGGGGGAGGGCTATGGAAGATGATATGAAGGTTCCCATGTTACAATCAATCATTGGAATTTGTACTGTTTGTACTAAAATTAAAAATATGCAACATACATGTGCAAAATGTGACAGTGAATTAAAGTGTTTGTTCACCAATGCCAGGAGTCTGCCAAGCAAAATAGGTGAGTTGGAAGCTCTGGTGCATGAGGAGAACTATGATTTGATTGGTATAGCTGAATCTTGGCTTCATTCTTCACATGAATGGGCTATTAATATTCCTGGCTATGCTCTCTTTCGGAAAGACAGGGTAAAACGGAAGGGTGGTGGTGTCTGTCTCTATGCGAGAAGTGATCTCAAAGCGAGTGTGAATGAGGACCTAGTCAATGGAGAGTGTGATGAGTCTGAAGCATTATAGGTAGATCTGCATATGGGTGTGCACACTGCAAAGGTTATCATTGGAGTTTGTTATAGACCTCCCAGTGTTAAAGAGGAGGTGGAGACTCTGCTCCTTGCACAGATGGAAAGTGCTGCAAGGGCTGGGCCAGTGATAATAATGGGGTATTTTAACTACCCGGAAATTAACTGGAGTAATGGCACTGCTGGGACAGTTAAAGGGCAAAAAATTATAAACCTATTACAGGACAATTTTATGGTCAATTTTATTGAGGCCCCAACTAGGAATGACGCTTTGCTGGACCTGGTAATCTCAAGCCATGCAGAGCTTATTACCAATATTCATATAAAAGAACATCTGGGAAACAGTGACCATAACATGATTTCATTTAATGTAAGCTGCAAGCATCAAACACATAGGGGAAATATAAAAATACTTAATTTTAAGAGAGCAAATTTTACAAAGATGAGGGCTGCTTTCCAGGACTTTGACTGAGAGGGAATATTGGCATTGATGAACACAGAACATAAATGTGATTTTTTTCAAAAAACTGTATGCAAACTTACTGTAAAGTATATTCCCATGGGCAAAACGTTTAAAAGACTAAAAATAAAACCTATGTGGCTCATGGCCAAAGTTAAAAAAGTTATAAATGATAAGAAAAGAACATTTAAAAAATATAAAAATGAGGGAACACTATCATCTTTTAAATGTTACAAAGAATATAACAGAATATGTAAAAAGGAAATCAAGGACGCACACATTCAAAATGAACCACAGATTGCAAAAGATAGTAGGACAAACCCCAAAAAATTCTTCAAAATATATTAATAGTAAAAAGGTCAGGTCTGAGCATGTAGGCCGTTTACATAATGATCTAGAGTGTGGGACTGGGGACAAAGAGAAGGCAAACTTATTAAATACATTCTTCAGCTCTGTGTATACAAAGGAGTATGGAGGAGCTCATGTCCACAATGGACATGGGACACAGTCCCAAATGATCCACAATGGCTCAAAAGTGAAATGTTTCCAATCTTTCCATCCATGGTCACCCAATTCAAGTTTTTGCAGATTTATCCCCTTCAACCATCCAAAGGAGAAGAACCCTGGAGCTGTTGCTGGATATTCTTAATAAGTCAAACATCAAGTACTGGTAGTCCTTTCCTTTCAGCCTGTCCTTCTCATACAAAGGCAAGGCTCACAGTTTCTCCAACTTTCAAGACGGGGAATAATTGTTAATCCGGTTAAATCTTATCTCCCTGGATTCATCTTTAACCCTGCCCCACAAAAATGCAGGCTCCTCCAAACGTCTTTCTCCACAAAGCCCAATACCTCCACTTTGGAAGAACCAACATCCTAAGCACTCCAAAGACTCTCACCCTCCTTGACTCCTTGAAACTGATCCCAGATTGTTTCTCCTTACCCACAGAGGCCTTTGGATTTCTAAACTTTAAGGTGTCACCCTCCTGTGTTGGGTGCACTGGATTTACTGCCCGCAATTTTCTATTAGGGTCACATGTTCTTTGGCTTCTCTGGTCCCCTTTTCCCCCGCCTCCTGGTGTTTTCCCGGGGGGTGGGGGCTGGGGAGGCTTGGTTTCATACCAGCTGATCGGTTTTGTCTTTTGTTCTTTTGTTATTATGAAAGATTTCTTATTTACTTCTTCATTGTTACCACTGTTTTGGCTACAAGCGGCCCCTAGTCAACAACCCTGGGCGGCTCTCCTTTGGAACTCATTACTGTTTTAAGTCACTGACCTGGGAGCCAGTCCAGGTCCTTCGGGACCCTTGGGGGGTTCCCCCCGATCCCTAAAACTTTATCCAGCTGTATTAGCCTAGGGATATGAGCTCAATTTATTAGTAAGTCTCTGGGGATATGGAGCCAAAGCATGTGTATGTTAAACTTTGGCCTAATCTTGACCCGGGGTGGTTGGGGGAGTGTGGGCTCCCTATTTGGGGGCATGGCTCTCCTCGGGCGACCCCGGGTGGGGAACCCCCTCCAGGGGGGGCCCATGCTACTGTTAATATTATTATTACTAGTTCTATTGGCCCTCAAGGGCACCTTTTTGTTTGTACCATATATTTGGGGTCAAGGGTTTTGGCTGGGGCGGTTGACATGCTCCTCCCTCGGTCCTGGGGAACCTAATGTTGGTATTCCCTCGGACAGATGTTCTTCTGCCGAGTAGGTGGAAATTTTGTTGGCCAATCCTGAGATTGGGGGTGATTTTTTATCCCCCCAATGCCGTCACTCTGAGAGGACAGGCGGCGGGTCTGCACTGCTCCCCTCTCAGGTTCTCTCTTCTTTCTACTTCTCTACGTTGTCTTTCCTTTATCCTTATTTCATTTTCTATTTCTTTTCATAGGCACCAGGGAGGCTCAGCCTTCAAAGAGCTAAACAGAATCACCCTTCCAACCCTCTCTAGGGGCAAGCCCAGCACTGTCTGCTTCCAGGACCAGGTGAGTTTTCCCTCAGTGATGCTGGGTTCTCTACTCAAGACTTTCAATCGCACCTTCTAACTCCCCATAAATAATGAGAATCGGAACTCATAACGTACAGGGCCTTTATTCCCCCGTGAAGCAGACAAAATACTTTACACTATCCCACTCCCAGCACCTGGACATGCTTCTTCTTCAAGAAACCCATTTCCCTGATCAATACAACCCTACGTTTATACACTCTAAATATCCCCAATTCTTTCTGGCAAACGCCCCTGACAAAACTAGAGGAGTGGGTATCTTCTTTGCCAAGCATGTGGATTTCTCCCCCCAGAATGAAATGAAAGACTCAGAGGGCAGGTTTATCCTTCTGACAGGGACTCTGGGGGGGTCCATATACACCTTTATATCATATTACGCTCCAAATCGAGGCCAAGCAAATTTCCTTCAAACTATGCTCAATCGTCTATCACCTCACCACGCTGGGATTGTGATAATGGGGGGGGGGATCGAATATGGCTCTAGATCATATGCTTAATAAGTCGGGGACAGGGCATTCCCACCTGCTTCAACCTCCAAAGCATAGCCTTAAATTCACTAAGCTTCTCTACTCTCTAGGCCTAGTAGATATTTGGAGAGAACTCAACCCTAGGGTGAGGGATTACACCCACTTCTCTGCTCCCCATCAGAGCTTAGCGAGGATAGATCATATATTTGTACCAGCCCCAGTTATCTATATGGTCACTAAATCCCGTATTAGAGATTCCCCATTGTCAGATCACTCGTTAGTTATAATAGATGCTAAAACTGAATTTGTACCAAGGGGGAAACCTCACTGGCGTTTGAATGAAACCATCTTAAACAACCCAGTTCATTGCACCTTGTTAGAGAAGGAGCTCAAAGACTACTTTTGTCTGAATGACAACGGGGAAGTCATGCCCTCGATACTCTGGGCGGCACACAAAGGGGTGATGAGGGGCATTATTTTGCAGCTTTCCACTAAGCTCAGAAGGGAGAGGAAGATTGATTTAGAGAAATTAGAGCGTAATTTTCATGACCTCTCTAGATCCCACAAGAGGAATCCTAACCCCCAATCCAGGGCACTACTGGAAAGGGGGAGGGTGGCTCTAAACCTTGCCCTAACCACTAGCGCTGAAAAACAGATTCAATGGTCCAAAGCCCATTCTTATATCCACAGGGACCAGATAGGTCCTGGGCTGGCTGCCAGGCTGTCTCCTAGGTTTAGATCCTTTTCCTTCCCAAAAGTGAGGATCTCCACGGGGGAACTGACACAGAACCCCCAACTTATTATGGCGGCATTTCAGAAATACTATGCTATCAGTGGTCCTCCAAACATTTTCCCACCCTGAAGTAACAGTGGATCTCGGATCCTGTCCCAGTTTGACAGATAGAACCACCCTCCTTGGTGCAGTTTGTTCCCATGGGGGCACCACAGGAGTGGTGGACACCCGCCTTATACCCATCCGACGTCCACTATCAGCCCACCAATCTACCCTTCCTCCACAGCTGACTGTACGATAACTCTCTTACTATCTCAATCTGTTCATAAGCTCTCTCTTGAGCACTCTAAAAATGTACCTGATCGTTTATATCCATTACCTTTGTTTGAGAAACGTTCTTGTTCACAATTTTACCTGTATCCATTTGTAAAACCAATAAAACTTTTGAAAAGACAGAAATACTATGCTACCTTTACGAGACCAGGAAAGCAACTCCCTCCCCCTCACTCACATTCTTTTTAGATAATATCCCGCTCCCCAAGCTTAATGCAGATCATACAGAATCCCTGGAGCTTCCGATTACTGAAGCTGAAATACTAGGAGTTATCAAAAAGCTCCGCCCCCGGCCCGGACTGGTTTTCCACAGGTTATTATTAGACCTTTGGCCCCACGCTCGCTCCCTTTTTGACAACATTTTTCAATTCCCTTCAAGTAGGATCTACATTTGGCCTTTGTTGCAGTCATCCCCAAACCTGGTAAGGACCATTCTGATGTATGTAACTACAGGCCCATATCCCTAATCAACAATGATCTAAAAATTGTGACTAAAATTATAGCCAACAGACTGTCTAAGTTTATAGGGAATTATGTCAACAAAGATCAGGTAGGCTTTATCCCGGGGAGGCAGGGCCCTGATCAGACCAGCAGAGCTGTAGATATCATCTCCCTTCTTAAGTCCAACTGGGATGAAGGTCCAGGCCAGGAAGGGTACCTTTTATCAGTGGACTTACAAAAAGCCTTTGACACAGTAGACTGGGCTTACCTGTTTGAGGTCCTCGACAGATGGGGATTCGGCCCTAAATTCCTTCAGACTATTAGAGCCCTCTACTCAAATCCCACCGCTCAGGTTAAACTGCAAAACTATTATTCGGATCCGTTCACCATTTCCAAGGGCACTAGACAGGGCTGCTCCCATCCCCCCTAATATTCACTATTGCAATGGAATCTTTAGCAATTGCCATCAGGGAAAATCCTGACATCCAGGGAGTAGGGTGTGGGTCCCAAAGGCACAAGTGCGCTGTATTTGCGGATAATCCAAATCTTAAAACAGTTTGGGGACGTTTCCGGTTTGTGTGTGAACTGGTCCAAATCAGTGGCCCTAAATGTCTCCACCCCTGAGCCGATAGTACAATGCCTCAGGGAGCTTTATAGGTTCACTTGGAGCCCCAGCCAGATCCCTTACCTGGGGGTCAATCTGGCGGCCAACATTTACCAACTCTATGATGTTAATTACCCACCTTTATTTCGAAAATTATCAGAGGACCTTTCAAAGTGGGACCAGGAAGGCCTTTCCTGGCTTGGCAGAATACGCTCAGTTAAGATGAACTTACTCCCTAGGATTCTATATGTCTTTCGGTCCCTCCCCATCCCTATAAAGAAAACTAATTTACTGAAACTACAATCACAAATGTTGAAATTAATTTGGGGCCAAAAAGGCTTCCGATGTCCAGCTAGTGTCCTCTATAGGAGACACACTCAGGGGGGACTGGGTCTCCCACACCTCTTTAAATACTTCCAAGCAGCTCAGCTTGCCCAGTTCTCGACCATTTATGCTAGAGGGGAAAAACCAGATTGGATAGCTATGGAGAGACAGGCAGTCCCATTAAACACCATTGATTTCTTGGTAGGGGCTCCCCATAAGTTGAGGCCCCCTATCCTTGCCCCCACCCTGTCTCATTCAATAGCCCTCTGCGATTCCATTCTCAAACCCCCCTACTTAGTCTCCAACCTTAGGCCTCCCAATCACCTTTTTAATAACCCCAGTTTCGCGCCAGGCCTAGAAAATCAGGCTTTCAATTAGTGGACAAATAAAGGCTTATTTCGAATAGGACTTTTCCTGACCTCTACGGGCCCTATGTCTTTAAACCATTGCATTAACAAATTAGGAATGCCCCCCTCTGAAACATTTAGATTGCAACAAATACATAATTTCCTATCCTCCCTGTGGAAGCTCAGAAACAACTTCTCAGATGTTACTCCCTACGAAAAATGCTGCTCTGAGTTAGAAGACCAAAGAGGTGGTATTTCCTTAATCTATGCATCACTGACGGAGAGCTCGGACAAACCTTCTTATGTGAGGAATGGGAAAAGAATCTGGATGCAGTCTGGAATGCAGTTAGGTGGCACTCCCTGTTCCAGAGATCCACCAAAGGGATAGTCAATATCGCATTAAGCGAGACCAACTTAAAGGTTTTCACCCACTGGTACTTGGTACCAACCAGATTGGCGGCTATGTTCCCTAACTCGTCGAGCCTCTGCTTTAGAGGGTGTGGACATGTGGGCTCCTTCTTCCACATCTGGTGGGAATGTCCGCGGATCCGTGGTTTCTGGAATAGGATATTTCATCTGATAAGAAAGATCACGGGCCAGCCTATCCCTAAAAACCCAGAAACGGCTCTACTAAACTCTAGGTCAGACGGTATTTCCAAATCCCACTTTAAACTCACCCACTTTATCCTTTTGGGAGCCAAAATCACAATTGCCAGGGCCTGGAAACGTCCCACAGTGTCTTTCTCTACTGCCAAACAAAAAGTTTCCTGGATCATGATCCAGGAGAAGTTTGCTAATATCATTTTGGACACATCACCTATATTTGACTTGATTTGGGACCCCTGGAAGAAACACTTAAAACTACCCCCATGATTTTTATAAGATCTCCATTAGATTTTCATGTTCTCTATCCATTTATACCCATTTGTTGCTGAGGCTACCTAGTACCCCCCCGCTCCTTATCTCTCCTGTTCCTCTGTAACTTCTGTCTTTCTGTCCTAACCTTTCCTTCTCCATTTTGTTGTTGGTTGTATCTTAAGGGAAGCTAGGGTAATCTTGGGTGCTGTTCAACACTATCTGACCTCAACATTGACACTGTAGGTGGGTGTCGGCATCATTATTAGTCAACCAGGTTTTATCCCTTTGCCACAGGTTCTCAGGTCAGATAATTGAGTCAAGTTTATAGGTATCCTGCATTAAGTCTACATGTAATATTTAGTGTTACAATGGAGGTATCACTTATCTCATAGAGCCAGGTAACATCTGGCTTCACTGGGTCTGAGGTTGTCAGTCTCCCCCAACCCACAGGGAACGAGTGCATAGGAGCATTTAAAAAGATGGTGGAAGAGGAGATTAGAGCATTTCAAAAAGAGGGTAAAAAGAAACAAAGAAAGGGGAATATTTGTAAAACCATTAAAGAATTGGGCGATAAGAAGGATGTGGTCATCAGGCCGGCCGACAAGGGAGGAGGCCTAGTTATTCTGAACAGAAGAGATTATGAAAAGGAAATGGAGAATCTTTTGGGAATTGACAACACTTATAGAAAACTAAAAAAGAACCCTAGGAAAGACTTGGAGAAAAAACTCAAGGCATATATTAAGAAAGGGAAAACTTCTGGTATTTTAAGCAAAAAGGAAGCAAAATACCTACAACCAGAAGCGGTGAAAACGCCTGTTATGTACTACCTTCCCAAGATCCACAAGGATGCGACGAAACCACCAGGGAGACCCATCATAAGTGGGATAAATTCATTGTTTAGTAGATTAGGAGAATATTTAGATCAATTTTTGAAACCGCTAGTAAAGGAAGGAAAATCATACCTGAAGGATAGTACACAACTAATCTTGGAGCTTGAGAATTTGGAAAGAGTGGAGAATTGTATTTTGGCCACGGTTCACGTGAACTCCCTTTACACGAATATTATACAGAAGGATGGATTAAAGGGAGTGGAGAGAGCACTACATAAGGACTCGAAACTAAAGCAAAAACAGATCGAGTTTATCCTAGAGGGCCTACAACTGGCCATGGGCAATAACTACTTTTGGCACGACCAACACTATTATATGCAAGAGAAGGGCGTAGCCATGGGGGCCAAATATGCCCCATCCGTAGCCAATCTGTTTATGGACATGTGGGAGGAGCAATACATTTACAACAAAAGAAGACCCCAATTAAGATTTTATCGTAGATATATTGATGACATCATCATTTTATGGGAGGGCAACAGCGAGTCATTGCAGCAAGTTTTAGAAGAAATGAACACTAACATTTTTAACATCAAATTTACTGGAGAAAGTAGTTTTGAGAAGATTAACTACCTGGATCTACATATATATAAATCAGGAGACAAACAGACAAAGACCTATTTCAAGGCAACTGACAGGAATGGCTACATCCCTATTTCAAGTTGCCATCATCCGAAATGGAAGAGGAATATTCCCAAAGGACAACTATTAAGAATCCGTAGAAATTGCCATGACCCAAAGGATTTTGAAGAACAAGCGCAAATATTAATTAAAAGATTTGAAGAGAAAGGATACCAAAGAAATGAACTTCTTCACATTAAAGAAAACGTTGAGAGAATGAATAGAAGGGAGATACTGGAAGGAAATACTAACAGAGTAAAGGACGCAAAAAGAGGAGATCTATCTTTCATTACAGGTTATAATGAACAATATAGAAGTGTTGAGAAGATAATAAGGAAATACTGGCCCATTCTGAAAACTGACCGGGTCTTGGCCAAAATACTCCCAAATAAACCTCGTTTTATATATAGGAGGGCCCGTAATCTGAGAGATTGCCTGGTACGGAATGTGGTCAATCCACCAACAGAAATAAAACTTATGGCAGACCTGAAAGGATTCTACCGATGCCAAAAATGCCTTCCATGTAGAACTAGTAAACATCAACCAAGGAAAAAGGACAAGTTTAGGTCTAAGGTGACCAGGAAAGAATATGAGATCAAGGAATTGATCACCTGCAGTAGTACACATGTCACCTATGTGGTGGAATGCCCCTGCCATCTCCAATATGTAGGAAGGACCACTAGACCGCTACATGTTAGGATAGCAGAACATATACGCAATATAAAGAAAGGGTTCCCAAAACACAACTTATCTAGGCACTTTGATGAATACCACCAACGGGACCCTAGTAAATTAATTTTCTATGGCATAGACAGAATTAAGAACGATTGGAGAGGGGGCAACAAAAGAATAAAAGTATCACAAAACGAAACACGGTGGATCTACTTATTAGACACTTTACGGCCCAAAGGACTGAATGTGGACATAGACTTGAACTGTTTTATCTCTAATTTTTAAACCACTACTCGTATTAAGCGGTCCAATTAACCCATTAGCAGTTTTTATACTCCGTTGATCGTTCTACACAGGTTTTACATATATAATTTTTATATACATTTTATATACAGATTTTTCATTCTCTTAATACTATTGGGTATCAATATCTTTAATATTTTTATATTTATTCTCCCGCTATCCATTATTCATATTCACTTTGTATTCCATTTTATTCCCTTTTACATTTCACTAATAATGAAGCTGCATATTTCAATTTTACTATTGTCCATATTTAAATGATGTCATTTACAGTATTTATGTGTTGATTATATCCATTATGATTATCTATTTATTCATTTAGTATGCTCCTCCAACTATATTCATCTACATTTATTATTATTATTATCTTTATTATTATTTTTTATTCCATATATTTATTCTATATAATTTTTACGTATATGTCTATTTTGATATATACAAACACATCCGAGAGATAAAAAAAGTCCCTTTTAAATGATATCGTTTATTCCCCAACAACTTTCTCCTCTGTTCCATGACCAAATACTCCTTTTTATATCTCCCATCATAATACGTATTCTCCCGCTTTTAAACTGAACATACACTACATATTATTTATGTGTTAGTCCTTTTGTACTTGTATTATGTAATCTTTTATATAATAATTTTTTTACATAGGGCTGGTTGTTTTCACATTTCTAACAATCGGCCATGTATTCCTGTTTTTGGTTTTATATTTATCAAGATGCTAGGTAATTACTAGGATGAATCCTCTTTCTACTACATATGCAATTACCTAGGTAACCACTAGGGACACACCGAGCATTTTTTCCTCACAACCATGTACGCATATCTTCAGAATTCTTCTATATATATATTATTTTTCGTATCAGGATATTACTACCAACTTTTCATTTTACTTATTATTTTTTGTATCTTGCACCTTTTAAAATGCCTCTGCCTATACAAAATTACACAAGCTTTTACCCGCTAGTTCATCTTTTACAAGTAAAGTAATTAAAATGGATGTCCAGCCTCGCTTTCAATTCAATGAGTGTACTTAAGGCAGAGGTGGACAAAGATGGCCACTGCCTCAGACGACGTCTCATGACGAAACGCGTAAGGCGTGGCCGAGCGTAATTGCATCACTTCCGGTGTAGTGGTTCCACGAGGTGGAACGCAGAGCGGGTAGGAGGAAGAAGATACATACCTTTCTCAAGTGGGAATCCACTGCCCACTCTATTTCTTTACATTGGAATTGGATTGCAATCGTTTTTAACTGTATTTTAATGCTACTGCAAAATAAACATATCCAGACGTACTACACTATTTTTGGAACCCCCTTTTTTTGAACATATGGAGCCGCTTTCATAACTGGAGGAACCGATCAGCAGAGAGGACCTTGCGGGGAGACACTCCCAGAAGCCTCAAGCGTGTGGATCCCGGAATCCAGGAAGGAGAAAGGAAGACACACACGGACGGAGGACCAAAAGACCCCTTTACCACAGGCGGGCTACCCCTGCAGGGGTGTGGAGTATCTGGTAAGTGGGGATACATGCGGGGGAGCACCAACAGATGTCACATGATTACGTCCGGAGGAGCACAAAAGTCACCTTTTCTGAGTTGATCCCCATATCTATATGACTATTGCAACCCTCTTCTTTGACCGAATAATTCATCAAATACGTCCCATTTCTTGTTGCTGTTTTCTGGTTCTTCTCGCATAGAAATACCTTTCTAATATTCTATACGGACATTCACGGATATTTTTACGGCTATTTGCGGATATAAACATTTTTTGGAACATTTTTTGGAGTTTTTTTCCTTTTTGCACCTGGCAGAATACACATACACCTCTCACCCCTGAACTTTCTATTACATTCCTTCTTTACGGACATATACGGACAATTATTTACGGACACTTACGGACCGTAAAGTGGTGTATATTTTTTCACATTTTTTCTTATTTTTAATACCTGGTTATAATGATCTTCACCTATTGTCACTGTTGAACATCTAATCACTTTATTTATTTGGTATATAATTTTTCACTGACTTTTTTACGGACTTATATTTACGGATTTTTATGGACTTTACACAATCTGATGATTTAATTTATATTATTGTATTTGTTTTATTTATCACATGTGGGTTGGTCCCTTTTTCCTATTTATTTATTTATATACTATTTATGATCCAATTATACATACAATTGATGAGTTTATTTATATCCAATATATATATCATTCATTTTTAACACATAACTAGTACACTTACCTGATTTCACCTTAGACAGCGCCATTCCTGTTTTGTTTTTTTTCTCCTTCATCCTCCCCCTTTTTTGTTTCAAAGGGGTTTCTGGAAGGCAGCAGTCTTTTTCCTACTCTATTATTTTTATCCCAGCGCAGGTTTACCAGATTATTTACCTCCCCCAACCCACAGCTTGCTCCCATTAGGGGTGGGTTGAGGGGAACAGGTGGGCCAAGAAATTTTTTTTTTTTGTCTTTTCCTGACACCTCGACCTAAATATTCCTCCTTGTAAGATTTTTTTTTCTTTTAACGTTACCCATATAGATGCATCCATTGGAATACTCTTTGTGCGCAGTACTATGTGTCTGATAGGCTCTGCACTTTTGTCAGTATGTTGCTGGCCCTGTGAGGCCTTGGTCTATTTTCTTTTATTTCCCAAGGTACCCTTGGACTTGTTGTTTTACCTGTATCTCTTAAAAAACCTAATAAAAACCTTTGAAATGAAAGATAAGAAGGGAATCGCCATAGGCGACCCTCCGAATGAGGGCTAGAATCAGTGAGGGTCAAAGAGATTAGGGCTTGGTCTGAAATGGCTATTTCATATATTTCTGTTTCTTTCACCAGAGGGATCATGTTCTCTGTACCAAATAGGTAATCTATTCTGGTAAGAACTTTGTGAGGAGGGGAATAAAAGGTACATTCCCTGTCTGTGGGATGTTGGAGTCTCCATAGGTCGGTGAGGTGGAGGGAATCTATCGTTGCTGATAGTAAGGTTGTGTTGGGGGGAGTTGAGGGTTAGTATGACGGGTCTTAGGGGAGGATCTATCATCATCTGAATGTAGGTGTTGGGAAAGATCTGAGAAAAACAGTTTCCCCGGGTTGTTGGGTGCATATGTACTTGAAATCCTAAATTCCCTAGATCCCCATCGTATATGTGCAGTGGCCATGCGACTCTGGGTGTCAGTATCTATGGATAAGACCTTCCCTGGGAGATTTTAGTGAATTAAAATGAGGATGCCTGCCTTGTGGTCAGTTCCCTCAGAGCCTATAACTGTTCCTACCCACATTTTCTTCATGTAAAAAAAATCTTGGGTGGTCAAGTGGGATTCCTGGATCAGAGCAATGTCTGTTTTTAGTCGTTTAAGGTGGCGCAGGGCTTTGTTTCATATATTAGGAGACCCAAGCCCTTTTACATTCCAGGTCATAATTCTCATAAAGGATTGCTAGGCGTATGATATATGCAGATTTTAGATTTGTGGCAATTGGCAAGAGATAAGAAGATGGTGTTGGCATATACTAATATCTCAGAGCTCATACGTATCTCATGGGGGAAAGGAAAACTGCTGTGCAGTGCGTTTAGCAGGAAAAGTGGGTGCAGCATAAGGAACGGGAGAGGGAATAACTGCTTACTTAACCAAACAATTAAACCAATGACAGACTCCACTTTTTTCCACATGGTGTTACTGCATCAAATTCAGCTCCCAGGTGCAGAGACCCTGTGTCACAAGAACTTAAACTTACCCAAAGGAATTTGTGGCAGATTAGTACTATGCCCGCTAATCTGCTGAATGAAATTTGATATAGGATCACCCATGTGGATAAATAAAGGGAGTGTAGCAATAACCCGGAGGTCCGTGAATGCCTTTTCATCCTACTACATTACATAGAAGGCAGAAAAGAGCATAAAGTGCAGCAGGAAATCAACAGTTAAGACATTTTCATTAGATTTGCATGGAAAAACACTTGGTTAAACGTTACCGTAAAAGCTTATACTCAACCCGGAGAAGATAGCTTGAGGAAAGAAGCTTATGCAAATGTGTCAATTGAAGTGGAGCGTGTGGCTTGCCCTATGTGCTTAAATGTTTTGGGGAGTCCTTTCTAGGACTTCTTTGATCCAAAGGATGTGGCATATACTTGGCGAGAGCAGATGTATATGATCCCGGGTTGAGGGTGTACATGACTTGCTCAGCTTCTGAAGGGCTGTGGAAGGTTAGCTGTTCCCCATTGGATGCCTTTAGGCACAGGATGGCTGGGAATGCCAGAGTAAACTTGATCTTGTGCTTGAAAAGCTCTGAGCACACATTTTGAAAGGCTTTTTTTTTTGCCACTTCGACCGAATAGTCTGCAAAGATAAGTATTTTTACACCATCAATTATCAAAGACCTCAGTTGCCTATATTTCTGCAGGATGGCCTGTTTTTCTGCGTAGTTGCCTATTATCAGTCACGGAGATGGCCTGTCAGGTGCTGGGGGTCCCAGGCGATGTGCACTCTCTACCTGACATGGACCTGGGAGGCCAAGGGCCTCTGTAATTTAAATTGAGCAGAAACTGGCTAGTGCTTGGGTTTGAAGGGATTCCAGGACTCCTACAAAACGTAGGTTGCTCCTTCTGGACCTATTTTCAAGGTCTTCCAGCTTTTCTACAATTAATTTTATCTGCTTATCTGGTGCCTGGTCCTGGGTTTGAAGGAGTTCGTCCTCTATAAGAGAAATCCGCTACTGTGCCTTATTAAGTCTGGCTGTGTGCTCCTTCAGCTCTTTGTGGATTAGCATCACTCCTGCCTGGACAGCTTTCTCCACAGAGGCAGCTATGGCCAGAGCTAGGAGCGCTACTACAGCTTAGGCAATGAGCTCTTTGCTGTGGGGGTCATGTGGGGACATGGCTGGAGCAGAATCTATACTAACCTCCATCCCCGTCGCCGCCACCATGCCAGGTGGTGCGGCCTGGTCTTCGGCTTCCGTGAGTGAAGCACTGTGTCTATGAGGATTTGACTCCAGATTTGTCCAGATATTGGTCCATCTGGTGGGCGGGTGTTGCCTGGAGGTGCACGAGCAGTTGTGGTGCCCCGAGCAGGTTTTAAATGCAGGTATGTGGGAGCCAAGGTAGCTAGCTGCTAGTCCATGAGGCGCCGGAACCGGAAGTCTTTAATTTGACTTTACACTTCATTGAAGGATCCTTTCCCCGCTGAACAGTATTAAAATAAAATTGAATTGGTACATGTTACCCATGGTGGTGTCCAGCTTTCCATTTACTTTTTTAGCAAAAGCTTGTAATTGTTCTTGAAATTTTCCATAAAGGAAAAAAAAACAAGATTTGGCACCCATAGATTTCAACGGGGTTTTGGCACAATGTTCTGTATTCATGGACCCCCTCATCCCATGTTTTTCAAAAGTCCCATGAACTGAACTTTGCATAGTTTGCATATCAGCATACATAACTCTCCGAAATTCTCCAAAACAAATGCCCAAACAGGAAAATGAAAGAATCCATAAAGATAAAATACAAAAAGTCCACACATACTATGCCTTTATATATACAATATATATATATATATATATATATATATATATATATATATATATATATATGCATTATATTGTCAAAAGTATTGGGGCATCTCCTTTTACACAGATATGAACTTCATTGGCATCCCAGTCTTAGTCCGTAGGGTTCAATATTGGGTTGGCCCACCATTTGCAGCTATAACAGCTTCAAATCTTCTGGGAAGGCTGCCCACAAGGTTTAGGTTTAGGAGTGTGTCTATGGGAATGTTTGACCATTCTTACAGAAGTGCATTTGTGAGGTCAAGCACTGATGTTGGACAAGAGGGTCTGGCTCCCAGTTTCCACTCTAATTCACCCCAAAGGTGTTCTTTCGGGTTGAGGTCACTCAAGTTCCTCCACTCCAAACTCACTCATCCATATCTTTATGGACCTTGTTTGTGCACTGTTGTGCAGTCATGTTGGAACAGGAAGAGGCCATCCCCAAACTGTTCCCACAAAGATGGGAGCATGAAATTGTACAAAATGTCTTGGCATGCTGATGCCTTAAGAATTATCTTCACTGGAACTAAGGGGACAAGCCCAACCCCGGAATAACAACCCCCCCACCATAATCCCCCCTCTGCCAAATGATTTGGACCAGTGCATAAAGCAAGGTCCATAAAGACATGGATGAGCGAGTTTGGAGTGGAGGAACTTTACTGGCCTGCACAGAGTCCTGGCCTCAACCCAAGATAACTCCTTTGGGATGAAATAGAGCGGAGACTGTGAGCCAGACCTTCTCGTCCATCATCAGTGCCTGACCTCACAAATGCGCTCTGGAAGAATGGTCAAGCATTCCCATAGAAACATTCCTAAACCTTGTGGACAGCCTTCCCAGAAGCTGATATAGCTGCAAAGGGTGGGCCAACTCAATATTGAACCCTATGGACTAAGACTGGGATGCCATTAAAGTTCATGAGCGTGTAAAGGTAGGAGTCCCAATACTTTTGTACTTTTGACAATGTAGTGTGTGTGTGTATATATATATATATATATATATATATAT
>BLSH010496764.1:339437-379326 GCA_018402905.1 Glandirana rugosa
ACGCGAGATAGCTATCAATCCAGGTAACCCCTTTATCGCCCCTGGTTGCGAAATTTCTTAACGACATCCATATCCCCATCGAGGGGTCCCCACTGTCAAAGCCCTTAAGGAGATTAAAACTCCAACAAGGATGCGCTTGCCAGGAGATCCAGGCGGTTAAAGCGGCACTATGCAACGTCAACAAGACGAACCACAAGTACACGTAGGTGATTAAGTAACATACGTCACCTCATCAACGAGTAAACAACAAGATAACACAGACAAGCAAGCGGTTCAGGAATTCCCGAAACTGTCACCCCTGGGGAGCTACCCCTATACCTACAGCAATTCTTTAAAGCGTTGGTCCCCGCTATTTCCCCAATGGACCTAACTATCGATAGAGCGCACGGAATCTTTAAACCAGCTCACATCCCGGCAGACAAACCTCGAGATGTGCTGGCAAGGCTGCACTTTTTTCAAGCCAAAGACCGGATTATCACCGCCGCTAGAAACATAGCGACCTTCCCGGAACCGTATACACCTCTCACCGTATACAACGATATATCTGCAGCTACAGCGCAACTACGCAAGGACCTCTCACCGGTGACAGCTATCCTAAGGGAGCGCCACATCATCTACAAGTGAGGATTCCCTACCAAACTCATCGTCACATATCAAGGAAAGTCGGTGACCATCTACCATCTCAAGCAAGGCTTGAAACAACTGCAAAATTGGGGCCTGTCTCCTCCGAACCTGCCCTCCCCACCAAAATCCACTTTCCCACAACACATTACGGATTGCAAACGTCACTCAAACAATACCTGATTCAAATCAGGCATCCTCAACTCAGCAGGTGAAACATGCAATACCAATGTTTATCGGCACTTCCCTGTGCTGAGACCCCAAATGGATCTAATTGTTGTTTCCATTTGTTCCTCTTTGACTTCCTTTCGCGCTATGTTTGTCCAACGATATAGATTATTCGTTGAAGAAATGCTATTATTGTTGAGGAATTCCTCCACCCCGGTTTACTGGTGTGCAAGGCACACAAATCTGTATTTTGTTTTCCTTCTCTCCTTCTTTCACTCCATCTCTTTACCCTCTCCCTCCGCCTCTTTCCCTCTCTCCTCCCCGAACCGGTGCAGCTCTCCTTACCTAACTATTGTTAACTCCAGTACAATTGTTTTAATGTTAAATATGTCTATTTTTTGCCTGGCTCAGCTAGGAGGGGTCGAATCCTTCTCGTTTCCGCAGCATCATTTAACATCCTCATAACCCCCTCAATCACGCTCAATGGCTTTAAAAATCCTCTCGCTAAACGTTAAAGGACTTAACAGTCCTTTTAAATGATCCCTTATGTGGAAAGAAGCACTTAAAGCACAATCCGAAATTATTTGCATCCAAGAGACTCACATCACTTCCTCCAACCCACCGAAATGCTCGCACCCAAAATTTCCCCACACCTTTTTCTCTAACGCAGACTCCAAACGGAAAAGAGTCATGATCGCTATTCACGATTCTGCCTCCTTTCTCCTCCACTCATCAACCATCAACAACAACCACCTCACCCTTGTTAACCTTTATGCCCCTAACACCCACCAGAATGCCTTCTTCAAATCTCTCTTCACTAAACTCCAACCTTATAGATCTAACTCCATCATCATTTGCGGAGACTTCAACAAAGTTATCAACCCTGATCTTGACTTCACCAACCCCAAACGTAAACTCTCTTCAATCTTACACTCGTTAATTACTCAGGAAGGCCTTTTTGACCCCTGGCGATGCTCCCATGGAAACGAGAAGGATTTCACCTTTTTCTCAGCTGCCCATAACGTATACTCCAGACTTGATTTCTTTCTGGTAGACAAATTCACACTACAAAAAGTTGACTCCACATCAATCGGCCTGATCACTTGGTCGGATCATGCTCCTATAACCCTAGATTTCTATGCAACAAATGACAAAAACACTTTCTCACTGTGGAGACTAAATCCCCTCCTACTGACCAAACCTAACTGCCAGAAACAAATCAACTCTGCCATCACAGACTTCTTAAAAGAAACCCTTAATAAACAAGAAACTGACCCACTCATTACGGATAAGCTAACAGACCTCAGGACTCAACTGAGAGAATTTTTCAAAAAATCCTTTGAATTTTATATTAAGAGATTAAAGCTTAACTTCTATACCTCAAATAATAAACCCGGTACATTCCTAGTAAAACAGCATAAGCGAAAACTAGCAGCATCAAAAATTGCATTCCTCTCGAATAAACAAAACCAAAAAATATACAACCCATCAGAAATCGCAAACCAATTCAAAAACTTCTATGCTTCCCTCTACAACTTAAAAGACAGCCCTAATTCCCCGAAACCGAATGCAGAAGCCCTAAATCAATTCCTAAGATCAATCAAACTTCCCTCCCTTTCAGATTCACAAGTTTCAGTCCCAATCTCCCCAACCGAAGTGTCCAAAACTATTAAATCACTACCGCTCCACAAATCCCCAGGCCCGGATGGATTCATAAATGAATACTACAAACTTTTTTCTGACAAACTTACACCCACCTAGTAAATATGTACAACAAAATCATGGACACAGGTACCAGCCCCCAAGAATTCTTAGAATCTACTATAGTCACCATCCCCAAACCAGGTAAAGCCCCTGACAACCCTGCAAATTACCGCCCTATATCCTTACTTAATTCGGACACAAAATTATTTGCCAAAATAATCGCTAATAGGCTTTCCCAATATACCCCCTCCTCATACACCCCGATCAAGTTGGCTTCGTCCCTGGTCGCCAAACTTCAGATGGAACCCGGCGATCAATCAATCTTATCCAATGGGCTGAACATCACCACATACCTGCACTAGCAATATCTCTAGACGCTGAAAAAGCTTTCGATAGAGTTCATTGGCAGTACATGACCTAAGTCCTCCGGGGGTTCGGCTTCCAGGGAAGAATCTTATCAGCAATCACAGCCCTATACACATGCCCAACAGCCAAAGTGTGGACTTCAGGCTTCCTCTCACCCTCCTTTCCCATTACTAATGGAACAAGGCAGGGCTGCCCCCTTTCCCCAATAATATTTTCTTTAATTATGGAGCCTTTAGCAGAACACATCCGATCTAACCCCTTAATTACCGGTATACAAATAAAATCCCAACATAAAATAGGTCTATATGCTGACGATGTGATTCTCTTCCTTACAAACCCCCTTCTCACTCTCCCGCACTTAACACAACTTCTAGAACACTTCAGCACACTTTCGCTCTATAAATTAAATCATAATAAATGCCAAATGCTCCCCATCAATTTACCCCCCCTCGCAAAACAACATATCTCCAAACGTACCCCTTTCTCATGGGCCGCAGCAGCCTCTCTTCAATACCTTGGGATCCAATTGACCTCACCCAGCTCTAATATGTTCCACACTAACTTTAATGTGCTAACATTGAAAATCTCCAGTATCTCCTCTTCAATTCAGAAGCTAACACCTTCATGGTCAGGTTGCATTGCCTTAGTCAAGATGTTTATCCTACCCCATATTCTCTACCTCTTCCGTGCCCTCCTGGTGCCTTTCCTTACAACTCATCTGAAGAAACTACAATCTATCATCAGCAATATGATCTGGCAAGGGAAACTCCCCAGATTCAAAACAATATACCTCCTCCGCCCGGTTAAGTTTAGCGGAATGGGGGCCCCGAACATCTCCTTCTATTACTAAGCCAGCATATTAAACCACACCAGAACATGGTGGTCCTCCAACTCCTCTTCACCCACACTACTACTTGACAAAGAGACTCTACAACAGGACCTGAAAGCCTACTTAGGAGCCTTGATCCTTCATCCACTTCCCCAGAGACACTTCTTAGATACCATTAACGCCATCCACACAGTATGGACCTCACTGAGGAACACAGCAACTACCTTATCCCAGAGAACCCTAGATCTCATACCATTATCCTCCCTGGAAAGAATAATCCCGAACCTCAAAACCCAAAAATGGACTTCAGCTGGAATTACCAACGTGGAACAACTATACTCGAAAAATATCCTTTGTTCCTTCCAAGACCTCTCCTCGTCCTATCAACTTCCCCGCACCTCATTTTATCAATACCTTCAAATTCGTCATGCCTTAAAAGATATACAAATTAGTGACTCGGATATATTGAACCCCATTTTGGACATATTACGTTCACCCTCAAAAACTCTTACAGGACTGGGTCCCCTATATCTCTCCCTATCCTCCCCAGCTAAACTACAAAAACCAAAGCCATTCCTAACCTGGGAAAAAATTCTCTCTTTTTCAGCAACTCCGGAGCAATGGCACACAGCACAACTCCTCCCACGGAAACACTCTAAATGCACTCTCCATTGGGAAAATGTGCAAAAACTCTCATTTAACTGGTATCTTACCCTCAGAAACTGGCCAAAATATATTCAGACCATTCCCCGCTATGCTGGAGAAACTGCAACCTCCATGGCTCTCTCTACCACATATGGTGGCAGTGTCCCAACATTCAACCTTTCTGGGACCAACTTTTCAAATTGAGTTCTTCCATCATCAACCACAAACTACCTCCGGACCCTAAATCAGCCCTGCTTGGAATCGGCATAGACTCATGGCCCTTCAAGTACCACACCATCCTTACACATCTTTTTATAGCGGCCAGACTCACCATAGCCCGCAAGTGGAAATCTACTACCCCACCAAACCTCAATGAAGTGATTCTCATTCTCAACGATCACGCTCAACAAGAATACTCCTTCGCAAAAGCTCATCTCAAACATGAAATATTCCTTAAAGACTGGCACCCATGGATAACACATCCACAATCCTCCTTTCATACCTAGATCCACATAACTGTTGACTTTTTAGCTCTGAACTTTCTGGATAAATTCCATACCCCAAGACTCGATCTTATTTACACCAACTAATCCAGGCAACAACACTCCAACAATCCTTAAACACAAATGGTCTAGTATTGTATTTGGAATCTTTACTCCAAACCTCTACTCGGGTTGCACCAGTTCACCACCACACCCTATTTGTCTTTCCCACTTTTCCTCATCCCCCCTCTTTCTCCTTTCTTCCCTCATCTTCTCTACTAAAATCTTATAAATTTGTTATGTTTCTCAGAACTTGCACGTATAACAACATAGAAGCTTCGTTCCAAGCGGACTCATGCCTCAATGAAGCCAATAGGCACTATTCACTAATAAGCCCAGGACACAGTTTTTGATCCCAATTGGGGTGTCTAGGCAGCGATTATGCTATTCCCCACGCTTATTCGGACTTAGTCATATTCCCAGAGGTCTCATTGAGAACATGTGTCCACTTCCTCTATTAATAGTTATACATTACTTTGTACTCTCAAACTATATTATCCACAAATGCTTTTGTATTTTCTTTAAAATCCAATAAAAATGTAATGGAAAAAAATAAACAAATTTGAGGGTAGACAATTTCTTCTCAGTACCACTCAGTTAACATACCTAATGTATACTTGTACTGCAGCCTGCTCAGATCCACAGGACTGGGAGGTATAGGCCAATACCTCCCAGTCCTGTGGATCTAAGCAGGCTGCAGTACATTTGATACATATGTACATTTGATCGCATATGTGTGAACCCACCCTAAATTCTTTAGTAAATCAGCCTGTGCAAGTTGAACCCAAGCGTTTAACTGAAAAATGACACAGTTGAGAGGGAATAAAACATGGACATGGGATATCTACACTTCAAAGATGAGGTTGTGGTAGATATGAAAAATTTTGCACCACGACAAACATGATGACCATAGTGATATGTTAAATGTTGATCATCTTGCATCATTAAGGAATCTCCCAAAGAAACATTTAGCAGGAGTTTCCACATGTGCTGTCTAAGATCTTTTGCAGAACCAAAACAAATGGGCAAGGTAATTAGTGGTCACATGAACTAAGTGCAGCAAATAAGAAATATGTCAAGTGCTTAATTTCTTTTAGAATTGGAAGATGTCCAGCACTGATATCAGCTCAGAACTGTCAGATACCACCTGGACCCTGCTACACCCATCCACAATCTGGGTAAATCTTATTAGAGGCAGTCATCATGACAGAATTTTACAAAAAGCCAATGAAATGAAGGAAAAGTGAAGCCAGCATTTGTAGAGTATGTACACACAAAAGCACAAAGATTGAAATACAATAAAATTAAGCTCTGGACTGATGAGTCAAAAATTACATTTTTAACTTCTTTTTACAGAAGGGCTGGGGGATAGTAGGTAGATAAATGCCTGCAGGCAGAAGTGAAGTATGTTCCTTGAGTTTTGGCTACAATTCGTTAATTGATCATTTGATCACTATTGATGTTGAAAGTTCTCTAAGATGCTTGAAACAACACGCCACTAAAGTAGGATAATTCAGTGTTTTAAAGGCAAAGAGAGATCACCCCATACACTGATTTTACTTATTTAGTGCATTTTCTGGAAAATACAGTATATTGATTAAAACTCTTCAAGCATTTTCAGCTTTACAGCATTTTCTAGTGACTAAACCATTTGCACAGTACTGTATATATCATAGTAGGCCATCCTCAGACAGTTTTATAATGGTTAAGGTATAATACTGTGGCCAGGTTGTTATTGCTGTTTGTGTCCCCACTAGGGATATTTGATCTCTATTTTTGCCCTGGCAAAACTGGTGGCAAATCCAAACCTTTGAGTTTTTTGAGTAGGACAGTAATTAAGAGAAAAACTTCTGGTAACAACTGTCTAAAAAAATATAAATAATATCTAACTTTGGAGAGATTTACTCTCACTTTCTGCTGTGTCTACAGGATATCAAATTAAGATCACTTGAATGGGACACAAATGAAAAAAAGAGTAGGATTTTAAAGTGGTTGTAAATGCATTCTCTGCGTTAAGATAGAAAACCTTCTATGCTACATATGTTTGTGACCGACCATCCCGACTGGTTTACTTCTTCATGTGATTTATGTACATGCTTGTTTAACTTCATACCCATCACAGTATACCATTTGTATCTCACTGTGTATGTATGTTACCACAGCACCATGTAATCTTTTGAATACCAGATACTTCAAAGTGGTTGTAAACTCTCACATATACCCAATGAAGTGAATAGCCAGAGATGAAACACATCCTCCTACATAAGTTTTACTTGTATATCTGATGTCTTCCCCTTTCTATACTCTTTGGATAGTGTTAGAAATATTTCTTCCTCTTTCAGCAGCATATAGGGGTGGATGGGGAGTCTGGACTTACACTGTGTGAGAGCTGATTGGAGGAAAGGGACTCACACCCCATCCCTGCTAATTTCCCTCTAAGCTTCCTCCCAGACACAAATTTTCAGCTACTGTTATCTCATGTGTCTTAGAAATTGTCAGAAGTGACTCAAGCTGATAACAGAGTAACAGAGCACCAGAGAGAAACAGCACTTAGAACTTTGGATTGAGATACGTAAACACTACATTTAGATGTGCTTAGGATAAATTTAATGAATGGAGTTTGCAACCACTTTAAATAAGAAATTTAAAAACCTTCTATGTTCAGCCCCCCTAGCCCCACCTAAATACTTACCTGAGCCCAATCTTGATCCAGTGCTGTGCCTGAGAAAAGTGATGCTGCTCTCTCACCTCACTGGACATAGAGTAGCAGTGGGTGTCATTGACTCCTGCTGCTGTCAATCAAATCCTGAGAGAAAGGAGCAGAGGCTGGGCCAAGCTGCACTGTGTGTGTCAATAAACACACACAGCCCAGCTTGGGATGAAGCTTGCACATGAGGTCTTCCTATGGTGGCACATGAAGAATAGGAGGAGCTGAGAGCACCGGCAGGTGACCCGAGAAAAGGAGGATCAGGGCTGCAAAACCGTTTCACAGAGCAAGTAAGTATGACATGTTTGTTATAAAAAAAAAATCTTTACAAACACTTTAACCATTCCCTACACTATTAAAAAGATGGTTAGTCTTTACTGGCTTTTGACAATCTTAATATTGTTATACTTGCCCCCTTTATATAGGTAAATCAGTAAATACAATGGTGCCATCATATTTAAAACACATAATTTTATCTAATAAATATGGAACTTATGCTGTTTTTTCTAAAACACACAAGGTTTGCACAGCTAAATAGTTTGAGAACATTTATGCTCAAATTTCTTGTTCAGAGATTAAAAGCCACTTGTCTCTGTAGAGAAATGTCCTTGCCATAAGGAGGTACTTTAGGTTTACTAGGGAGAATAGGTTCAACCATTTCCTAACATTTATTAGGATTCAGAATATCTGAATATGTGTTTTTAACAATGCCCCAAAGCATTGAATATTAATTGGGGCACTTAATTACTTATTTTGCATAACATTCTGTACAAATCAATAAGAATATGAATGCATGTCTAAGTTGAAATATCTTACAAGTGACCTACAACTAATGTTTGAATATTATTAAGTAAAAAGAACATATAGAGTATATTTCACTATTCCTTAGAGTGGTAACTTTCCAATAGACATATCAGTTGACACAAATGTGAAGCTCAAATTATGCCCTAAGGCTCAAAATGACATGATGAACTTTGCTTCATTCTATAATTTTCAACACAGATATAATTTTAAGATACCATTATATAATAGAGATTAACAAGATTATGTTCTTTTAGAAAGGAATGAACAATAGTCCTAGAAGCACAAGGTCAGCTGGGTGTTTTAGGGAGTTAAAGATATGGATAAATAATTACAGGCAGGAAACAGTCTGATTTTTTTTTTTGATAGTTGAAAATGTAATGACCAGGAATACAATTATTAGAAGTCGTTTAATGGGTGGAACAGTTGGAGCAAGGCTGAATTTCTCAATAGGCCACATGGCCTGTGGCATAAGGATTTAGGGCTGGTGCTGGATGCATAAATGTTGGGTGATGATGGCCCTAATTGATGGCTGAGGGGACTACAATTAATTTCCACCTGGGGAGCAAAAGTGTACTATTTCTTGTTTGGAGGGTTGTTACAATTAACTTCTGACTGGGAAGGGAGGCGGTACAACCAATTTCTGGTTTGAGAGCATGCGCTGTACGAATAATTTCTGTCTGGGCATATCAATCATTATTTATTTAGGGCTTCATAACAATATGAATGATTTTAGTCTTTATTGTAATACAGGCTGGAGTTGAATGTTACCAATGGGAATAGCTCCCAACGCAAGCATAGTCCCCTCAAACATAGTACCCAAAGCAGGAGCCTACCTGAGTAATATTGGGAGCCAATAAGGTTCTGCTGTATGCACATGAGGAGAGCACTAGGAAAGAGTAGTGTGAGCCAAACGTATGATTTGCCAATATTTTGCTGTTCCTTCATTGCCCACAGCCTGAGAGTGGGGAGGTGATGTTACTGTATTTGTTACTTCTATAGTAAAAGATAAAGTGGTGTCATTGTCTTGGCAGTGTTGTCTGGCAAAGGTTTAGGATTCACAAATGTGGCTGGACAAAAGTATATATCTTTTAGCAGACAGAACAGTTCACACGCTGGGGGAGATTTACTAAAACTGGTGCACACAGAATCTGGTGCAGCTGTGCATAGTAACCAATTATCTTCAAATTTTAGCTTGTTCAGTTAAGCTTTGACAATACAACCTGGAACCTGATTGGTCACTATGCACAACCGCCAGATTCTGTGTGCACCAGTTTTAGTAAATCTCCCCCCCCGTTGTGTATTTCAACTCTGTATTTAGCTGTTTGACTGGAGTTAAGTTTAAAACATAACTCCACTTTTGTACATTCCATAGATTTTAACAAACAATGTTGCAGATTCCTGCCTGTTTTTGCTCTGAAGAAAAATGTATTATTTTAGGTATTTCAATGTGCAAAGTGAATCTGAATAGGAGTGACTTTTACATTATTAACTGCTGTACTTTCAGTGTTCTAATTTGGAAAATTGATGTGTCAATATCCCTGCAGAAATGTATAACCCTTTGGGAGTGTTTAATTAAAAATACATTTTTTATGGGGGGGGAGGGCGTGACTAACCGCTGAGCAGCATGGATGTCTGATATCAGCTCCAGTACGGACCAGAGGAAAGAACAGCGATACTGCTCTTCAGCACTGAACTTAGGGCCACAAACGGACACCCACAGACCGGTCTTCTCCCCCAGAATGTCCCACAAATGAAAAGAATACTGTTGAGTGCGCATGTGCAGAGCGCCGATGGTGGCTGCATAAACCCAGAGCTCCGGACCGTCCCGGTCTTCCTGACCCTTAGCAGCAAGCCACGGAGCCAGTCCTCCCCTCTCCTAGTGTCCTGAGGGGAGGTGCAGCTGAGGAGGTCTTCGGAGGTCATTTTTCCCCTGCCCGGGAGCCGAAGGTCCCGCGAGCGGCCCCACCGCCTCATCAGGACCCGAGGGAGCGTACGAAGGTGATCGTGCCCCAGGCAGCTTTCAGGGGGCGCATCACCCAGGTGCTCTCTATTTAATCAGGGGCTCTCCCAGAGATAAGGGGATAAGGCGTGCTTCTGGCCCAGGCCCCAGCCGCCTACGCAAGGCCGTGGCTCGGGCCTGCATAGTGTTCTACCACACATTCACTGGACAGAGAGCTAGCCCTGATTCACAAACCCCACATGTTGGGGGGAATCATCTGAACCAAGACATCTACAGTGTGTTTCCCTTCCTTATTGGGTCATCTAGTCACTGTTTTATGATCTCCTAAGGACACACATAGCTATATCCACAATTATCTGTTCAGAGAGTGCTCACTTCTGCTACCTTAAGGGACAGCTCACAGAACTGACACTATGAAGTCAGCGGCAGTCAGACGGGACTTATCCCGATAACTGGGCTTTAATGAACTGGCCCCAACTAGCCCCCAGATGCCTTCAGGGTCCCAACAAGAGGCAGGGGTCAGCGAGGATATGGAAGCGGGGTCTGATGGGGGCTCCCAAGTCCTTCCCTCTCGGGGTCCCCTCCCGGGGGCTCAAATTACGGCCCAGGTCCTCTCACCTGCCTCCACCGTCTCCCTTTTGGAACAGACACTAGATGAGCTTCTCACTACACCACTCAAGGACCAGGCTTCAGGCAATATTCTGAGTGGAACATCAGGTCCCCAGCATTTCATTCTGATCTCCAGATGATGATGGAGGTTTTCTCCAAGATGCTCTCCAAGGGCTTGGCCCAAACAGCTACCCAAATCACATCTGTTATTCAAGCTGATCTACAAGGTCTGGGAGCCCGGATTGATGCGATAGAACAAAAAACTGACCAATCAGTAGCCAGAATCAACCAGAACACGGCCCGTATTCAAGATCTTCAAGATCAATTAGAATCAGCACTGTCCAAAATAGATGATCTGGAGAACCGCTCTAGACGCTACAACTTTCGGATTCGGGGCCTCCCTGAGGCGGTCACTGATGTCCGGGCATTGGTGAGCGATTTTATCAAGGAAACCATCTCGGGCATCCCCAAACACCGTCTAGAATTAGACAGGGTGCACAGAGCACTCCATCCTCCACACTCTGATGGATTACCTAGAGACATTGTGGTGAAACCCCATTATTACAGTGTAAAGGAAGAGATCATGAAGGTTTCTAGGAACTCTCCTAACCTTTTCATTCAATATCACCCCATTCAAGTGTTTGCGGACCTGTCTCCCTCCACCATCCAAAAGAGAAGAACCACGAAGCCTCTGCTGGAAGTCCTTAATAAATCATCCATCAAATACTGGTGGTCATTTCCGTTCCGTCTATCTTTCATCTTCAAAAGCAAGACTTACGGCTTTTTCACCTTTCAAGAGGGGGAACAATTGCTGGTTAGACTTAACCTCATCTCTCTGGATTCCTCCTCCACTTTGCCTCATAAGCAGGCAGGTCCCTCTAAAAGGCTTTCCCCACAGAGCCCAGTTCTTCCAATTTGGCGGAAACAGCAACCTAAACGTGCCAAAGACTCCCACCCCCCTTGACCCCTGAACTGAAAGTCTCTATTGCTGTTTTTTGTCCTCAGCAGCACTTAAGATTTTAATCTTCATGGTGTCTTTTTGTTCCGATCCAGTGATTCATCTTACCTTTGATAATTTGTAGGGGCAGCCTGTGGGGGACTTTCTCCCTCTCGCCTCCTTCCCCGGCACTTTTGTTGAGGGGCTGGGCGGGGGGGCCCCCCTTGGGCTGTTCAGTCCGGCTTTCTTTGCATTTAATTCCCGGTCCTTTGTGAAAGTTTATGTTTTCCCTTGTAATTCCGGTTAGTTTAAGTTAATTTGTTTACAGGGGAACTTGATGTTGCTTTGGGGCCATTATTATGGGATCCCCTGAAGAGACATCTAGTTGAGTAGATGAGGGCCCCGGGGTCCTCTGGAATCTTTGTGTTCTTCACTAATCCATTTTGTGTTTTCAGATAATCCTCGGCCCTATCTATTTGTTTTGAGTCTATGGTATAGGCCGGGGCGGTTGTCATGCACCTCCCCCTGGCATTGGGATCCACATGTTGGTATTCCCTTATCAGGTGTACCTCTGCCGATCTGGCAGACTTGTTGTTATGGTATCCTGGGACTGGGGGAACATTATTATGCCCCCAGTGTCAGGATCTTGGGCGGATTTGCCGCACCCCCCCTGTTTTCTGTTCTCTTTTTCTTTCCTTTATTTCTCCATTTTCTCACTGCCCTGTTTCTTTCCTCACTTTCCAGGTACCGGGGAAGCCCAGCAGCTGATAAGACACAGTGGGTCATCCTTCCAACCCTCTTGCTAAGCAAGCTTATCCCGTTCTGCTTCCGGACTCAGGTAATCTCCCCTTCAGTGATGCATGAATATCGGCTCCCGAACCTTGACAATGTCAATGGTAATCACCCTACCTATCTGAGAATAGCAACACATAATGTTCAGGGCTTTAACTCCCCCATGAAGAGGAAAAAATATTTTCACTTGCCCATTCCCAGCATCTGCATGTGCTCCTGCTCCAAGAAACCCACTTCCCCGAACAGTTCAGTCCTAAGTTTTTTCATTCTAAATATCCCCAGTTTTTTCTGGCGAATGCCCCAGATAAGACTAGAGGTGTTGGGATCTTCTTCGCCAAACATTTAGCTTTTACCCTGCTGAAAGAAATTAAAGACCCGGAGGGCAGGTATATCTTACTACAAGGGTCCTTGGGGGGCTTGATGTATACTTTTATATCATATTATGCCCCAAACCAAGGTCAAACGAAATTTTTCCATGGTTTGTTTAATCTTATTACGCCCCACCTCGAGGGGACGGTGATTCTGGGTGGAGACTCAAACATAGCTCTTGACATTTTGCTTGACAAGTCGGGGTTAAGTCATCCCCGTCTCTTTCGTCCACCAAAACATAGCCTTAAATTCGCTAAGCTTCTTCACTCTTTGGGGTTCATAGATGTCTGGAGAGAACTCAACCCTAGGGTAAGGGACTATACTCACTTCTCAGCTCTACATAAGAGCTTGGCGAGAATAGACCACATTTTTGTACCAGCTCCTATCACCCCCTTGGTCTCCAAATCGTACATTAACCACTTGCCGACCGCCGATCGGCATTTGACGGTGGCAAAGTGGTTCGTTCCCGCAAAACGCCATCATACGATGGCGGCTGCGGGATCAAGCTTAGTGAGCGCGCGCGCGCCGCCGGAGGCGCGCCCGCGCGCTCACTGTGTTCGGGGAGGGCCAGAGAGCGGGTGCGGCGGCTTCGATTGCCGCTGGCTACCCGCGATGGCCCCCCCGAGCGGAGGAACGGAGGTCTGTGTATGTAAACACGGACCTCCGCTCTGTGTGAAGGGGGAAGGGCTGTGATCACGGCCTTCCTGTATACGAAGGCTGTGACCACTTCCCTTCCCCAGATAGTGCAGTCCCCCTACAGTTAGAACACGCCCAGGGAACATAGTTAACCCTTAGAGCGCCCCCTGCAGGTTAACCCCTTCACTGCCAATGACATTTACACAGTAATCAGTGCATTTTTAAAGCACTGATCGCTGTATAAATGCCAATGGTCCCAAAAAAGTGTCAAAATGGTCCGACATGTCCGCTGAAATATCGCAGTACCACTAAAAATCGCAGATCGCCACCATTACTAGTAAAAAAAAAAACCCAAAAATGAATTCTCATCATCCGTAAACGCGACCACTTTTGCGCAAACCAATCAATAAACGCTGATTGCGGTTTTTTTTATCGCAAATATGAGGAAGAATATAAATCGCCCAAAAACTGTGAAAAAAAATGTTTTTTTATATATTTTTTTATTTGTATTCTAGCAAAAAGTAAGAAATTTGGGTTTTTTTGCAAAATTGTCGCTCTTCTTTTGTTTATAGCGGCAATCAGAAATGACGCAGAGGTGATCAAATACCACCACAAGAAAGCTGTTTGTGGGAAAAAAAGGACGAAAATTTCGTTTGGGTACAACGTCGCACGACCGCACAATTTTCAGTTAAAGCGACGCAGTGCCGAATCGCAAAAAGGGCTCCGGTCCTAAAGCTGGAAATCCTTCCGGGGCTGAAGTGGTTAAAGATTCTCCCTTATCAGATCATTCGTTAGTTATAATATATATTAGAGCTGACCTTGGTCAGAGGAAGAATCCACAGTGGCGCCTGAACGAGACTCTTTTAAATAATCCGGTCCACTGCACATTGTTAGGAAAAGAAATCAAAGATTATTTCCTATTGAATGATAATGGGGAAGTCTCGCCCCCGACACTTTGGGCAGCTCACAAGGGGGTAATGAGGGGCAAGATAATCCAACTATTTGCCAGGATTAGAAGGGAGAGGAAGGCTGATATAGAGAACTTAGAACAGGTCTTTCATGACCTTGCTAGGGCTCACAAGAAGAGCCCGACTCCCCAATCTAGGGCCCAGCTGGAAGCAGGGAGGGTAGCCCTAAACCTGGCCTTGACCACCTGCACTGAGAAACAAGTCCAATGGTCCAAAGCCCATTCATATCTGCAGAGAGACAAGATAGGTCCTAGGCTGGCTGCCAGGTTGTCCCCTAGATTTAGGTCCTTCTCCTTTCCTAAGATTAGAGATCTCTCGGGTAATCTTACACAGAATCCTCAGCGAATTAAGTCCCTATTCCAAAACTTTTATGCCAACCTCTACAAGCCAGGGAGATCAGCTGGTTCCCCGCACCTAGCTTCTTTTTTAAATAACATTAATCTTCCTAACTTTTCGGAGGAACACATAGCTGCCATGGATCAACTGTTTACCGATGCGGAAGTCCTAGAAGTAATCAAGAACCACAAGAGGGGCTCAGCACCTGGCCCTGACGGGTTCTCTACAGGTTACTATAAGACTTTCGGCCCTTTAATCGCTCCCTATTTAACAAAATTCTTTAACTCTCTACGGGCAGGGTCCACACTGCAGAGTGAGGCCAACAGGGCCTTTATCTCGGTCATCCCCAAACCTGGTAAAGACCACTCGGACGTTAGCAACTATAGGCCTATCTCTCTAATCAATAATGACCTTAAAATTTTGACTAAAGCTTTGGCAAATAGACTATCCAAGTTTATTGGTAAATATGTTCACAAAGACCAGGTGGGCTTTATCCCGGGTAAGCAGGGCCCTGACCAGATCTGTAGAGCAGTGGACATCATCTCTCTCCTTAATTCGAGTTGGGACGGGGGACAACATCAAGCAAGTTTCCTCCTATCTGTCGACCTACAAAAAGCCTTTGACACAGTTGACTGGTCATACTTATTTGATATTCTAAGCAGATGGGGCTTTGGTCCAAAATTTCTTCAGACCTTGAGAGCCCTTTACTCAAACCCTAGTGCCCAGGTTAAATTACAAAACTACTATCCAGACAGTTTGCTATCTATAGGGAAACTAGACAGGGATGTCCCCTCTCCCCTCTAATGTTCGCGATAGCGATGGAATCTTTGGCATGTGCCATTAGAGCCAACCCGGGCATACAGGGGGTGAAGTGCGGAACCCATACACACAAATGTGCATTATTCCCGGACGATCTACTTTTGTTTATCACGTCCCCACTCAGTTCTACCCCACAAGTAATTCACCTCCTTCAGGATTTCGGTGAGGTCTCTGGGTTATGTGTTAATTGGTCCAAATCAGCAGCCCTAAATGTCTCTACCCTGGAATCTACAGTTCATCACCTCAGGGAGCTTTATAAGTTTACTTGGAATGGTAACCAACTACCATACCTGGGGGTCAATTTGGCAGCTAGCTTTAGCCATTTGTTTGAAGCCAACTACCCCCCCTTATTCAAGAAACTAGCAGTTGATCTCTCTAAGTGGGATCAGGAGGGCCTCTCCTGGTTGGGTAGGATACATGCAGTCAAAATGA
The DNA here is from genome assembly GCA_018402905.1 of Glandirana rugosa. Taxonomy (NCBI): domain Eukaryota; kingdom Metazoa; phylum Chordata; class Amphibia; order Anura; family Ranidae; genus Glandirana; species Glandirana rugosa. The sequence continues at coordinate 355,682 of BLSH010496764.1, forward strand.
CCCTTCTCCCCAGGATTCTTTACTTTTTTTCGAGCTCTCCCTATACCCATCAGGAAATAGCTGCAAAAATTACAATTGCAAATTTTGAAATTTATCTGGGGCCGTAAGGGATTTAGATGCTCTGCTAATGTCCTGTACAGAAGACGTGATCAGGGTGGCCTAGGACTCCCACACCTATATAAATACTATCAGGCAGCCCAAATAGCCCAGTTCTCAACCATTTTTTCTAGAGGGGATAAACCAGATTGGATTGGCTTTGAAAGACAGGCGGTTCCTTTAAACACTATCCATTTCTTGGTGGGGCACCACATAAATTGAGGCCCCCTATACTTGCCCCTACCCTGTCCCATTGGTTTGCCCTAAGTGACTCAGTTCTTAAACCCCCCAATTTAATCTCTCATCTTTCAATCATCTTTTTAATAACCCCCAATTCCCTACAGGCCATAATATCCGAGCTTTCCATTGGTGGACAAATAAGGGCCTTTTCAGAATAGGCCACTTTTTGACCCCCTCAGGCCCTTTGACTCTAACTCATTGCATTAACAAATTGGATATGCCTCCTTCAGAGCAGTTTCATTTTATGCAAATATATCACTTTTTGACTTCATTGTGGAAACTTAGAACTGGTTCTCTTAGCCTCACCCCATATGAAAAATGGTGTTCGGAGCTGGAGGTTCAAAGAGGAGGTATCTCCCTGATTTATGCATCACTGATGGAGAGTCCAGATAAGCCTCCCTTTGCGAGAAAATGGGAAAAGGATTTGGAGGGGGATTGGGAGGTGGACAGGTGGTGTTCTCTGTTCCAGAGATCCTTTAATGGGATAGCGAATATCACTTTGAGGGAGGCCAATCTTAAGGTATTCACTCGCTGGTACTTGGTACCAACTCGGCTGGCAGCCATGTTCCCAAATTCCTCCGGCCTCTGCTTTAGGGAGTGTGGCAGTATGGGCTCCTTTCTCCACATTTGGTGGGAATGCCCTCGCATTCGAAGCTTTTGGAATAGGGTATTCCACCTGATTCGTAAGATCACGGGTCAACCGATCCTCCAGAACCCAGAAACGGCCCTTCTTAATGTCAGACCTAACGGACTTCCTAGACCCCTCTTTAAACTTATGCATTTCATTCTGTTGGGTGCTAAAATCACAATTGCCAGGGCCTAGAAACACCCCGCAGTATCCTTCAATGCAGCTAAACAGAAAATTTCATGGATCATGACGCAGGAAAAATTTGCCAGTATCATTCTGGATACATCAACCAATTTTGACCTAGTCTGGGGTCCGTGGAAGAAGTACTTAAATCTCCCTCTGTGATCTATACCTCTATCAATCTCACATAAGGCTCCCCAGTGCTATCCCTCTACCTTGTTCCTCTTTAATTCTCTCTTCTGTAGCTTCTCTCTCTTTTACTGTCCCCTCTCTGTTTGCTTCTCTTTAAATGTCTGGGTCCTGTTGGTCCATGCATAGCACTATCCTTTCCCAATCTTGTGATTGGGAGTAAGGGTTTGCTGCTTTTCCGGGCAATTTTAATATGTTCATGCTTTCAAATGTTTTCCTTTTTTATTCTTGTTTATTTTTTGAATGTGGCGGGATCTGTTGTTTCCCATTTCTCTTGACACAGCTTGCTCCCAGAGGGGGTGTCTTGAGGGGGGCCATAGCATCTCTCGCCATGTGCCCGTTTACATATAGCCGCATAGTTTACTGCAGACTTCTGATTTGTTTTGTTATTATCACGTGCCTTAATGATTATTTTAAGCATATTTCTTTGTATGACAGACTGAGGCTTATAATATCTTGCCTCCTTCTTATTGTCTAAAACTTCAATAAAAATTATTGAAACGAGAATACCGTCAGCCTAAAAAACTGATGGATTTCTTCACACAGACGTCGGGGAGGAAAATTCCAAGATGGTGCCCGCTGCCTAGCACAACAAATAGGAGACTCATATACAGACCTTCCAGATGCAGAGAATCTGGACATTTTAACACAGGCTGACTCATCTGACCCCGCAGCATTATCCCTGCCTTTATTTGCCAGCAACAGCCCAGCTAAATTGCAGATGCGACTGGATCCAGCAGACAAGGACCTGAGGTGAGCCCTGCATCAGTGTACATAACACCAGGTAATCCCCAGCCACCTCTTATTGCATCCTTCCCTACCTCCAATCAACCGGTGCTTGACACTGCTATGAAGGAAATGCTTATGTCTCTGCACAGCTCAATACACAGTGATCTCTCAGCCATGTTTAATCAATTTGCATTTGACATGCACTCAGTGGGTCAGAGAGTACCACATATTGAACACCAAATTGGGGAAGTGACAGTGACGGTGAATGATTTGGTAGATGCGCATGGCCATACACAGGAGGAACAGCAGTGGATGAGGGCCAAAATAGCGGACCTCGAGGACAGGTCGCATTGTAATAATGTTAAAATAAGGGGGATCCCAGAAAATGTCCTACCACCTGACCTCAACTCATATGCCAGAAAATTAAAATCATCTTTGCTACCTGACCTAGCACCTGTGGAAATCATCATTGATCATATCCACCATCTTCCCAAACCACCTCACCTCCCTGCAGATATCCCAAGGGATGTCTTAATGAGGATACAGTTTTACCACACCAAGGAACTCCTTTTAACCAAAGCAAGGCCCCCTGGTCAGAATCCACCGCGCTAAACCTAACTGCAAATGTTCACAGACGTCTGACAATATATGCGTCAACAATTGAACAACTCCTTTTAACCACAGCAAGGCACCCTGGCCAGAATCCACCACGCTAAACCTAACTGCAAATGTTCACAGACGTCTCACAATATATGCATCAACAACAACAACTGAGCACCATCACTAAACCCCTTAACAATCACAAAATCCCCTATCAATGGGGTCCCCCCACTAAATTGATGGTCATCAAAAATGAGATAAAGCACAATATCTTCACTGTAGAAGAAGGCCTCAAATTCCTCCAGACATGGGGAATCATTCCAGAGAATCCTGCATCCACCAAACCAAACTCCAAGGGAAACAAAATACCCTACGCCAAGAGTTAACGCACCAACTCCCACAAATCTATGCCAGGTTAGTGGTATCACCGACACATTACCTTAACTGCACAATCTGGTCCGATGCCTGCCCATTGCAATAGATATACAAACTTTTACCCTCACAGCCTGAATCAGCAGCTTGCAAAAAAAAAAAAAAAAATTCCGCTGACCATTGTTACTTGTTTACTACCTCCGTTATTACAAGAGTTATACCACTTACAACAGGTTACAACATAGATTAGATCTACAGATTCTTGTTTCACTTAAAACCTCTTTTCTACTACCCCTTTTCCCCTCCTTCCTTTCTTGACAGCATAAGGAACTTCTGTGCCAAGACTGATCACCAGCACCTCTCTAGTGACATCTACTGTCCAACATCAAGCATAACAAAACCTCACCGAAAAAAAAGACTGCTGCTTCACAATTGTAAGTAAATACTGTACCTTCTCAGACACACCAAGATGCCTAAATTTGTTTCACTTAATGCCAAAAGGCTAAATTACCCTGTAAAAAGGGCGTCCATGTGGTGCACAGCTCAGGAAGCACACTGTGACATATTATGTATCCAAGAGACTCATTTCAAAATTGAAGCAGAGCCAAAATGTAACCAACAAAAATTTCCCATTCATTTACAAAGCATCCGGACCCAACAAGAAAAACGGAGTGTTAATAGCAGTAAGAAACACTGTGGCTTTCACACTATATGACAGTAAATCAGATCCAGAAGGCAGATATCTGGCCCTAAATTGCACCCTGGACATTACCAAATATACAGTCAGGTCCATAAATATTGGGACATTGACACAATTATAATCTTTTTGGCTCTATACACCACAATGGATTTGAAATGAAATGAACAAGATGTGCTTTAATTGCAGACTTTAAGCTTTAATTTGAGGGCATTTACATCCAAATTAGGTGAACGGTGTAGGAATTACAACAGTTTGTATATGTGCCTCCCACTTTTTAAGGGACCAAAAGTAATGGGACAGATTAACAATCATAAATCAAACTTTCACTTTTTAATACTTGGTTGCAAATCCTTTGCAGTCAATTACAGCCTGAAGTCTGGAACGCATAGACATCACCAGATGCTGGGTTTCATCCCTGGTGATGCTCTGCCAGGCCTCTCCTGCAACTGTCTTCAGTTCCTGCTTGTTCTTGGGGCAACAAATTCCAAATGCAAATAGCACACTTGAAATGAACCCTGGACCTTTTATCTGCTCCTTGTAAATGGGATAATGAGGGAATAACACACACCTGGCCATGGAGCAGCTGAGCAGCCAATTGTCCCATTACTTTTGATCCCTTAAAAATATACAAACTGGTGTAATTCCTACACTGTTCACCTGATTTTGATGTAAATACCCTCAAATTAAAGCTGAAAGTCTGCAGTTAAAGCACATTGTGTTAATTTCAAATCCATTGTGGTGTATAGAGTCAAAAAGATTAGAATTGTGTCGATGTCCTAATATTTATGGACCTGACTGTACAATTGTTAACGCCTACGCTCCAAATCTCAGACACATTCAATTTCTAAACAAGCTGATGAAAATAATTCACCAATTTAAAAAAGGTCACTTCATTATGTGTGGGGATTTTAAAATTGTACCAGCCAACACCCTAGACTCTTCCTACTGCACTAACAGAAGGCCTTCCCCAGTGTGGGCTTTTATAAGGAACAATAACCTATACGATGTCTGAAGGTGTCATCATACCGAATGTGACTATTCTTTCTTCTCTCATCGCCACAAATCATATACTACGATAGACTACTTCCTAGTTGATAAATGGACCTTACCTAAAATCTCAGCAAATCCAAATTATCCACTATCACATGGTCAGACCATGCCCCTGTCACCATTACCATAAACAAACTACAGTCAACCTCAACTACAAGGATTTGGAGAGCTAGTGTCTCAATCATTCATTCTCCTGAACATTCAATCTTTGTATGTGAGCGCCTGAAGGAATCTTTTAGCCTAAACAGAGGAACCCTTTCTAACAACACTATTCTTTGGAATGCACACAAGGCGTTCATTAGAGGAGTTATTATTCAATTATATGCCAGGGAGATCCCTAATCCTAAACCAGAATTCAAAGCCTGATTATTACTCCTTTGACAAGAACTGATGTCTTTGCTGCTAGAATCATTTGAGAAGGCCCAGAAAACATTCAAAGCAAATAGCTGTTCATTAGGAAAAAATGCAGGGAAAGCCATGGCCCTCAGAATCAAAGGCTACCACTCTAAAACAAAAATTGACCATCTATACCATCCTACCTCAAAAGAGAAACTTTTTGACCCACAAGCAATAGCAGACACATTTAGCCACTACTATAACACACTTTATAACTTAAAATAAGATCCTACAGCCACCCAACCATCACTAGAAGATATAACATCCTTCCTACAAGAAATCAAACTCCCTACACTATCACAAGAGCAGATCACTTCACGAAATGCCCCATTCACTCTTGCAGAAATAATAGAGGTCATCACAACCCTATCGTCAAACAAATCTATGGGTCCTGATGGGAAACAGGCAAATACTATAAACAATTTAGATCAGTTTTAGCTCCTTCTTTGACTCCTCTTCTCTCCCAGCAGAAATGTTAAATGCATTGGTAATATGCTGCCGAAGCCAGGTAAGGAACCAACTTCACCACACAATTTTAGGCCCATCTCTCTTCTCAATAAAGACACAAAAATCTATGCAAAACTTATAGCCACTAGACTAATAGACATCATGCCCACACTAATTAAAGAGGATCAATCAGGGTTTATAAGAGGCACAGACTCATCAATATTATCCACAACGTTGAGGTCACCCGAACGCCTTCTCTGCTTCTATCCCTGTATGCAGAGAAGGCATTTGACAGGGTCCACTGGACGTACCTCAAAGCAACACTCCACAAATTTGGGTTCCAAGGATATATATTATCATTCTGGCATTATATTCAAATCCCTCTGTGCAAGTCTACACATCAGAAATGCTATCCAAACCATTTCAAATCACTAATGGAACCTGCCAAGGCTGCCCCTTTACCCCACTTATTTTCAATCTCTTAATAGAACCTCTCACAGAAAATATCCAAACTAATAAAAACATCACAGGTCTAAAAATTGCTGATATTGAACATCAAATAAACCTATTTACAGACGATGTGATAATAATGTTCACCAACCCCACTTCTTCCCTGGCTTTGGTGCAATCTGTATTGCAAAGATTCAGCTCTATCTCATACTATAAGGTAAACAAAACCAAATCCTATATCCTGGACCTAGGACTAGATGCATCAACCAGTAATCTACTCCATAATACATTTGGATACTCATGAGCAGACACCGGAATTGCCTATTTAGGGATTACGCTTACTAGATCCACCAAGAGACTCTTCAACAGTATTTAATTTGAGGTTAAACAAATGCTAATTAAAGAAACAGCTAAACTCTGCAAATTCAAATTTTCATGGTCAGGCCGCTTAGCTGCCTTCAGGATGTTAATACTTCCCGGAGTCTTATACATATTTCGTACAATGCCGATACCACTCCCAGTTTTATACTGTATTTCGAATCCCTAAAATCCATTATAAACAGATACATTTGGCAAGGGAAAAAACCTAGATACAGCCACTATAAGCTTATTAAACACAGAATAGCAGGAGGGATGGGATACATTGATCTAAAAGACTACTATCTGGCATCCATTCTATCCCAAATGAAAGACTTGTTCAATACAACCCCTAATACACTATGGGGGAACATTGAGACCTTTGTGACACCGGGTAGAGACCTACAACTTTGGTTATTTAGCACTATCATCAGCATTCCACATTTCCAACTCTGTTCAACAACGATTCAAGCAACAGTCAAAGCATGGAAAACACTACACTTTACTAAATGGTCACATCTTCCCACCAAGACACTTGTAATACCGGCTAAAACACTCCAATTACCTGACCTGGTCATACCTGACTGGATAACAGCGCAAGTAAAACACACCTCTGAGCGTCACACCATGATGTTACACAAACCATTTGCGCAATTCCAAACATCACACCAGACACCCAACAAGGATTTCCTTATATACCACAGAATCCAACATTGCCTCTCATCCCATGCTCACCTAGAAGGCAAACTACCCAACAGCTTATGGTCATACTACTTCTCCAACACCACAAGCTTCAAGAGAATCTAGCTAATATACACCACATTACAAGAAAAGAAAATACTGTATTTTTGAAATCTAAACCCTTTAAAGATTAGTAGTATATTGACAAACAAATTACCCCCCTTCGGGACTTTAACGGGAAACCAACTCATTCATAGCGACAAGGGAGCCGGAAATATCATTAAAAAATTGTTTTTATTGATCTAATTAAAATGTCACATGACCATGGGACAACCAGGTCCATTGATCAAAGACTGCAAGGAAAGTACATACTGAACCACAAAAAATGATACATACTTGTGTGAAAACAGTGAACACGGAACAAGGGGAACATTACATTATGGGTAATAAACACATAAATGACCACTCACACTGCCACCAGATGGTGGGGGGAGACCCAACGCGTTTCAAATACAATCTTCTTCAAGGGTAGGTGGCCAAGAAATTAAAAGAAATCCTCGTATTATACAGAGGATCGGCTAATAGGGCATTAGTAAATTCACACAAAATCAGATGAGGTATTTGGGGATCTGCTTTAGTCCAGAGGGAGCGATGTGCTATAGGAAGACACTATTCCCTGGATCTACCATCTAGAACATAGTATTTTCAATGGGAGCTAACACCTTAGTCCTCAATGAATTGGAAGACTGTGTGAGCAGTGTGTGCCCGTATCACATTAGTCCACAGTCTGTTACAGGGACTGTCTCCTGAATATCGCATATAATGAGATACAGATTCTACTTGAGTCTTGAGAGGACTGGGACCAAAGAGTAATCAAAGTAATGGATTAGACTGTTGATCTATATATCATAGACAGGAAGGTCTGGTGAGAATGAGAACCCAAGGGGCAGGGGATATCTCCTAGAGTCCCCCAAAAGGAGAACTTAATCCAGGAGTGCTGCTCATAGAGGGGGATCTCAGTAAATCCTGCATAGTTACTCCAAGTCCCAGTCCCTGGTCCAGAGGAAGCCCTTGAAAGATTAGGAAGAAAACATGCAATTACAATTCTCTGACCAACAATGGAAAAAAGCCCTACAAACCATCTACACATCCACTAGGTGTACCGTCCTGTGGGAACTGACACAAAAATATCATTACGATGGTACCTTACTCCACAAAGACTAGCCAAATTTTACCCAAGTGTCACACCTTCCTGCTGGAGAAACTGCAACCACAGTGTTACACATCCTATGGTCATGCCCAAATGTGAACAACCTCTGGGGAAATATAGAAAATATTCACCTACCAAATACACCCGCACATGGGCATGCTGGCTACATTTTCTATCTACAGACAGATATAAGGAACTAACAAGACCCACCTCTTTGAACACGCTAATCTGAGGTTATATATACTCCCTTATGCCTCGCCAACTCTATGAAGGGAGGTAACCCCGACCCCAAACAGGGATAGAAGTTGGGGGCTCCTCCTCAACACTCAAGGGTGACGACCCGATAGGATATTGCCACCATTGACACGAAACGATTCCACCGTTTTCATTATCAAGACTCTAACCCTTACAGGCCTTCTAGGCTGCCGTGGGGACAGACAAGGCGAATAACCCCTTGTTTTTCCTTTTTTTTTCTTCTTCTTCTCCTTTCTCTCCCACCTCCGCATTCCTCCCCGATCTCCCTCCTCCCATTCCTTCCTTTCGTGTTATCCCCCCCACCCCCCCTCTCCCCACCTCCCCCCTCACCCCACCCTCCCTTACACAATGAGATATGCCGATTTACCTTCGATCTGGGACACTAAACATAAAATCACCCTAAAATAAGCTTTTCTCGCTAAGGGAAAAGAGATAGATGACATTACAGGCTTAGTCCACTCCTACATCTGTACTGTATCATTATCTTCAGTTACTGTTGGATCCTAAGATATAAGGTCCCGATGTAAGACGCTACCTACCGGCGATATTTCATTACTCTGTACCACCTTTGTAACCCAGTATTTCTAATAAAACTCTTATTGGAAAAAAAAAAAAAAAGAAAATATTCACCAGGACATCTGCAGTTTTCCACTTCCACTATCGTCACTCCTACATTGACACATTACCATCACCCTTTAGAATGGTAATTACACACATACTTTTGGCTAATAGACTACTTATAATTAGAGTTGATCGAACCTCTGGAAGTTCGGGTTCGGCAGGTTCGGCCGAACTTCGGGACAAAGTCCGGGTTCGGGTCCGGACTTGACCCGAACTTTGACCCGGACCCTGAACCCCATTGAAATCAATTGGGACCCGAACTTTTAGGCACACAAATGGCTGTAACAAAGTCCTGGCAAGTCCTAGAGGCCTGCAAAAGGAAGGAAAATGGGGGTAAGTTGGACAAGTGCCCTACAAAGAAATGGGGATAGGGAAATAACTTAAAATATGTTTTAAGCTAAAATCACATAAAAAAGTAAAAAATGGAGGTGGATGTGAAGTTGGAGGTTGAGGAGGTGGTGAAAGTGGCGGTGGAGGAGGAGGAGGTAGCCAACACTGTTTTTTTTATTTTTGTGCAAGAAATCATCTCCAAGTTGTACAGGGAAAGTTTCCAGCTGTTGCTTTAAGGGAAAGAGTATTGTTCTAAAATCATCTGCAAGCTCCATTCACTAAGTGTATTCTAGCCGCATAGAGCCATATTAGTGCTGTAAAATCATGTCCAAGCTCCATTCAATAAGTGTATTGTAGCCGCATAGAGCCTTATTAGTGTTATAAAATCCTATCCAAGCTCCATTCACTAAGTGTATTGTAGCCGCATAGAGCCATATTAGTGTTATAAAATCATGTCCAATCTCCATTCACTAAGTGTATTGTAGCCGCATAGAGTCTCATTAGTGTTATAAAATCATGTCCAAGCTCCACTCACTAAGTGTATTGTAGCCGCATAGAGCCATATTAGTGTTATAAAATCATGTCCAAGCTCCATTCACTAAGTGTATTGTAGCCGCATAGAGCCATATTAGTATTATAAAATCATGTCCAAGCTCCATTCACTATCACTAAGCGTATTGTAGCCGCATAGAGCCATATTAGTGTTATAAAATCATTGATTTTATAACACTAATAAGGTTCTATGCGGCTACAATACACTTAGTGAATGGAGCTTGGGCATGATTTTATAACACTAATATGGCTCTATGCGGCTAGAATACACTTAGTAAATGGAGCTTGGACATGATTTTATAACACTAATATGGCTCTATGCGGCTAGAATACACTTAGTGAATGGAGCTTGGAAATGATTTTATAACACTAATATGGCTCTATGCGGCTAGAATACACTCAGTGAATGGAGCTTGCAGATGATTTTAGAAGAATAATATTTCCCTTAAGCAACAGCTGGAACCTTTCCCTGTACAAGTTGGAGATGATTTTAGAAGAATAATCTTTCCCTTAAAGCAACAGACTCTACCTAGTCCAGTCAGATTGTTCTGTGCAGCAGGATGAGGTGTGCAATCTGTCCCTCAAAGCAGCAGTACTAGTATCTCTCCCTAGTCCACAATCAGATTGTTCAGTAATGCAGCATGAGATGTTCTGCAATTTGTCCCTCACAGAGCCAGCAGCATCCTCTCCCTAAACTATCCTGAAAGCATATGACATGCAGCACAGTGACTCCAGCCCCATATAGAGGCTGGGTCACATGGTACACTGGCCAATCACAGCCATGCCATTAGTAGGCATGGCTGGGATTGTTTCTCAGGGAAAACCAGTGAAACACTTGTTGATTGGCTGCCCTTGGCAGCTATTCAACACATGTAATAAAATACCAGAACCCCGGACCCGAACCTGAACTTTTTTTTAAAAGTCCCGGACACCCCAAAGTTTGGTATGGACCCGAACTTTACAGTCCAGGTTCGCTCAACTCTACTTATAACCAGATGCTGGAAATCAGACACCATCCCAACAATCCCATAAGTAATTGCACTAGTACAAATGCATTACATATATGAATCACTCATGCACCAAGGACAACATACCTGCCCTAAATTCCGAAGCCAATGGCTTCCTTGGGTAAAATGGTACACAGACTATTTAATGTAAAAAAATTCTCAGTATGGTCAAGACTAACTTTGATACATTGTAATAATTGCTTATGCCATTATGCTTTCCTTTTTCCTGTTCCTCCCTCATCCTCCCCTCATCCTCCCCTTCCTTCTTCCCCCTCACCCCAACCCTCTTCCCCATCCCTTCCCCCCTCCCCTTTCTTCTGCACATCCTCTGATCTTCCCTACTATTGTTAAACGCTCAACATAATTCAATGTATTATTCAGAGCAACCCTCCTCTTTTAAGAATGTTAACCCAGTTACAACACCTTGATTGATTGTATACACCCTCATGATCTGATCTGAACAACCTGAACCTTCATGTAGTGTATTCTGAAAATTCAATAAAAATGTATTTAAAAAAAAAAAAATATATATATATATATATATATATTGCAGAGGATGTCTGAAATCTGTCTTGTATCTTAGTGGTAGTCAGGAAATCAGTGAACCAATGACACAAGCAGGGCATTACATTTATGGGGAAGTTCTGTACACCAACTGTGTACATTGCAACTCCAGGTTGCTATATACTGTAGCATTGAATCTTACAGAAAATGACAGTGATACAGATTGAAAATGAAAGGTAATTTTTAGTAACATTCAATTACAATATGGCTTGTGTAACAATTGTACATGCTATATATTTTTTTTTTTATTTGCCATTTTTTTCTACACAAAAGTGGAGTTACCATTTAAGGCTCATTCACTGTGCCTACACCATTATGCAGTTTTTTAAATACGTTTTAAGTTAAAAAATGGTAGAGGCCACATGGATTACAACAACGGGTTTGGCCAAGATTGGGAAAAGTTAAAAAAAGAGATGGTAAAGGGGGCTGGAGGTATAAGTCCAACCCTTGTTAGGGGAACTAAGATATTCACGTCTCTGAGATTTTCATCTCACTTTGAATGTTCCTCATTGTTAATCATAATAACTGTAAATACACACTTGTTTTGCTATTGTTTTATGCAGATAACATTGCAATTCATCCAGTACAGTGGAACGTGATTTGATTTTTTTATTACTGACTCTTATACAGCACATATCAATGCAAAGCATGTATGAACTAGAAGAATCATTCTTTTTACCCATGATACCAATGAACTCACAAAAGTTTTAATCTCTGACATTGGTCACTTGATCTGCACCATATAAATGTCACAACTAAAGCTAAATTGAATGACCTGCAAATATCACATCACGTTATGAAATTTTATGCTCAGTAGAACTGCTGTATTGTAGAACTATAACTTTTTTGTGCCAAGAATAAAGGCAGTAAAGCATTTACATATTATTAGCAAGCTGTAAATGGACCTTAAAAAAAACAAACTTTAACCTATCTTGCTGCTTGTACTGGGAAGTAATTCATTCTCAAAGACCACAACAAAGATTCTAAAGTTGGGTTTCAGTTATTACTTGCTGCATGTTTATATTGGACTGATAGCAGGCTGCTTTCATTGAAAGCAAATCGGAAAGTAATTGTGATTTCAGTGCCTAAAAATATGAATTTCTACACAATGACTGTAGCTACAGAAGTGGAAGAAGACGTTTACTGCTTGTTCAGAATATGTTGATACATACATGTGAATAGTCTGGACCCATGTTCAATCTGAATCTGAACTGTGAAAACTGTCCCATAGATAAGGCAAGCAGAGGTCCAACGATTAGTTACAAGTGTTGCCTGTAGATTTCATGCAGCTGATCCTTTTATTATTATGACTTACCATTTTTTGCTGTGCATTTTGCTTCTGTGGAGGCAGCCATCTTAGTAGAGGCAAAGTTATTTCTCTTTAGTGTCAGAACTCCCCTCTGATGACCAATAATCAGCTAGCTTGGCAGAAAAAAAATCAGAAATCAGTAATAGAGGTGTAGAGAGCACAGATCTACAGAATAAATGAAGCAGAAGCATGGATATAAATGCACTTCTGTTCCCCAGGTACATATTTCAGGTACCTCTCTAGAAAGCATCACAGTGTGATCACCAGATTTCACTCCAAAGCTGCCAATACTAGTAGTAACAGGGAGCAGTGCTTTGGGTCTGCAGACATACATTTATAGTAATGTTTGCATAGGAGTGCCTGTGGACACTAGCTTACAAGGAAGTGCATTGATATTTTCAGCAGCAACTAAAGACAACTTGTTTGATTTTCAGAGTACTGCTTAGGCTAAATTAACAATTCAATTTATTAGCTGGCCTTTAGTGTCATGAATCAACGTAAATAGGTGGTAAAACAGTTTTCTTCAATTATTATTTGAGACATAAATAATGTGATTTAAGGCATAGAGTAAAGTGATGCTTTATAAATATCTACCGTACTGTCAAGCATGCATCTGTTTCTGAAGTTTCTGAAGCTTTCAGATATAACATTGTCACTGCTGTATCATACATTTTACATCACAAAAATAACATCAAGTTCATGACATTAATGTGATCCGAAACAGATCTTTGAAATTGCAAAAGATGAAATTACTTTTGCAATCTGAAAGTGACTCACCAAAAATGAATATCTCATATCTTATCATATAAAGAAAGTAGGAGATAATCAGCGAGTCAGAATCTGCTAAAACATGCATTTTTCTTATGAATCATTTTTCTTCAGGCCTCAAATTTATTTGTATACAGAATTTGTTTTTAGTACATATTAGTGTTTATTTGTTGACAGCTGTTTACCTTGCAATCTGCATATACAATATCTATATGATCTTCTTAACATCTAACAAAAGATTTAGTAGACAAGCCATCTAAACAATCTGTTCAGTTTTATATCTACTCAGGTAGGCTCTGGTACTACATAATTGTCAGTAGGGCTGAACCAAACAAACCCAGGTTTGGTTCGGTGCAGGTTCAGTGAACATGATTGAAGTTTAGATCCCAAATCTGAACCCCCTTTGAAATCAATATTAAAATAATAGAAATCATTAAGGATAGTTTTCTAGGTTACTTGGCAAAGAATTGGCAAACAAAAAGGCATGGGAAGCTAGACAATGGCCTGGGTTACATTTACCAAGAAAAGAATGTAAAATGTATAATTTTGTGGGAAGAAGGCCTTCTCAGGTACTTTAAAGTCAACATTGACAATACACCAATCCTTCAAATTATGTGATAAGGGGATGCCGTGAAACCATACATGTTTTTACAAAGCATTAAGATTCTGAAAGTCAGCACCAACAATACCATATTGTGCCATCACATAAATTGCATGTGTAATAATTTAGTTTATTTTTACATTATTCATTGGTTTACAAACAGCAACAGTAACCCAATATGTTTGATTTCCAGATGAAAAATGCTTTCCTACATAATTTGGTGTAGCTGTGATAGACCATGACTGAGCATTGAAAGTAGCAGGGACAAAACAACTAGAAATCTATTTCAAAGTTCCTCGCAAAAAAAAAAAAAAAAAAAGATTAATGCCATCAACTTCATGCACATTGGCAAATGGGATCAAAAAGTCATAAAGCAGAGTGCGTGATTTTCTTTCCAGCACCACACTGTATTTTTTACTGTAAGTTTAAAGTGTAACTCTACTTTTTTGAGAAAATAAACCTTCCAGTTCATCAATGTACATTGCAGGGGCTATAAAAAACTTAGTGGCAGATTCCTACCTGTTTCTGCTTGAATAAATAGATATTTGTTTTACAATGTTATTTGCAGACTTTGCTTCAGGGGAATTAGTGAGCGAATCACCCAAGCTGGGGCTATTCCATACATCAGCAGAAAATTACTGTGACTACAGATAGAAAAGGAAATGTACTTTTTATTTTTTTTAGCAATTATATATGATATATTATTTTTTTTTATTTGCTCTATTTTTTTCACTTGAAACTGGAGTTACCCTTTAACAAAATGTCATCATAGAGTGTACCAAAAGACATCAAAACCATAAACCAACACTCTAGAAAGTGGGGCAGTTATCCATCTGAATTAAAAAAATTACAAGCCATCTTTCAGAGATAACAGTCAAACATATGGCACAGTGACTGGAGACTACGTAAGCAGTTTGTTAGGAACCGTAGGTACATTCTATGATGTGTATTTTTTTAAATATTTGAAATATGAGAAATATGATACTTCAAAGACAGCAACTGTGAGCATTATATTGATTTGTTGCACATTATGCAAGCATTTGTTCTCAGCCACCAAGCATATGCTATTCTGAAAAAATGCAGTTTATTATATCATGGTCAAGAGCTAAAAGTTATCAATGAACACACTGCACATCATGTAAGTGTTTTTACTAAGCCTCAATGGAAGACTAATATAATTGCAAGAACAAAACGATTGGTGAGGGTCATGGGTGGTGCCACATCCCAATTGAGTACAAATCGAGGAAATATGGTGGGACTTTTAAGGCACTTACACAAGTATGCAGTAAAAGTATTAAAATGTTTATTAAATGACATATATAACATCACATATGTCAATAAAATCTATAGGCATGAGGTTGAAGCAGATATCACCAAAATTGGACCGTTTAAGCATTACAAAAACGCCTCAATCCGACTTGTTTCAGAGTGTACTACTTCTTCTTGGGATTTTTTGAGGAGTTTTATACATCTAGACCATCTGGATAACATATATCAGTGAAAGGTACATATATATATATACAATCAACAGTAATTAGTATATGCATCATAATATAGTCACCTCATTACTTACAAACATCCATAGTGTCTGTCTTTCTAATTTTCATGCCAATATTAAAAAAAATGCACTCTCAGCCAGTCACACGCTCTGCAGCCCACGTCCCAAAAGTTTTTTCTCTTCCTAAATGGCCACCAATATGTACTGGAAGATGGGGACAAAAATCTGTTGTGGTGGGAGGGGAAAGAGGATGCAGCAATCTCTCAATTCCCCAGGGGTATATTCTCCGTCCCCTATTGATGGGAATTATGTATAGTCCATGTAAAAATCGGCGGTGCGAAACGCACGCTGGACCCTAGGGGACACTGAGGTCAGAAATTGGACACCAACCTGAAATAGGCAAAGAAACAGCCCTGAATGGATGGCCTTTACGTTTCATAGATATATACTATATTTGAAAATGGTTTCGTACATACCTCAAGGAGAAAATCCCCATTGTGTAAAATGGTTGGAGTTGGATGCAAATAAATAGATGGAATCTAGAAGTAAAAAATATATATAATATAATCACAAATGAAGAGTATAGATGTAATATGTAAATGTAGTGGCATAATATTGATCTAAATGGATGCATGTGTGTAAAAAAAAAATATGCATATCAGGGGAATGTCCCCAAAGGATTTCATATAGAGTTTGAACATAAGGAAATATCCATATGTTGGACTGCGCAGCTGCAGCATGATGTTGTCATTATATTAGAGTGAGCAAAATTATTGTATTGGGTTACAACACAAACCTCTAAAAATGTAACAATGTGGCTGGGACGCCCCTATATCATAAGAGTGATTCCCTGAAGCTTTAGCCTATGGTGTAAAGTGTTATGCGTGTGCAAAAAACTGTGTACCAAGCCCCTCATTTAAAAGCCTAGAGGAGGGGGTGTGGTGACCGCTGGAGAATATGGCCGCATAGACCAGGGAATTGACCCAGATATCGGCACACAGGACGCTTCTAACCCTCCACAACTGCACACCCAAGCTCCGCAACACCTGTAGCATCGGAGGATATGCGGAGACAATGCCAGGACCCACCAAAGGTGCAGAAAATGTTGGATTACTTTCCGACGACGAGCCACGGGCTACACCAAGATTGCGACTGGAGCCTCTCCACACCGCCAACTGCCGGGCCTCAAGCGGGCATCTTCACGAACGATCCCAAGCCTCAAATGGGCATCTCCACGAACCAAGTGATCGTTCCCACGAATGAAAACATCGCAAACTTCATAACAGTCATCACTTCAGATAAAGAAGGTGAGCCAGACTATACAGCATCTGCTCCTGCCTCACCCACTTTTAGAAGTCCTACTAAGTCCAAGCCCCGCAGAGACTCCACAGATGCAGACCCCTTGTCACTCCCGATGGAGGTGCAAACTGTGTATAATGTGCGTTCACCACCTGCGGTGCCGCCAGACCCCTTTGCACAATTCCCCACTACTGGCCAGCCAGTTTCTGACGTCACCCTAAAAGACATGCTCATGTCATTAAGAGTAGCCTTACAGACCGACATGGTGACCTGCGTTCAACATACTGCTGGACTCTCACACTTCCCATCAAGAAATCATAGAGGGACTGCAATCAAAATTGGCAGACCTCGAGGACCACTCGAGGAGGAATAACCTGAAAATACGTGGCATACCTGAATCCGTCCAATCAAACCATCTTCCGCATTTCGTTTGCAGTCTATTCAAAGCGGTGATACCCTCACTCACCTCGGCGGACCTCACAATTGACAGAGTACACAGAGTCCCCAAACCGTCATACCTACCAGCTGAAATCCTGCGCGATGTGCTCATGCGCATTCATTTCTTCCAAGTAGATCCTAGAGGCGTTTAGATGCAGCGACAACCTGCCAGAACAAGCCGCAAATCTTCAAGTGCTACCGGACTTCTCCCAATACACTCTACAGAAAGGTAGGAAACTAGCATCCATTACTAAAGCTCTCTCTCTTTATCACTGGAAATACCCGGCAAAACTTGAAATATCCCACAACGGCTTCAACCACCTCATCATGACCCTGGAAGAGGGCATAAAGCTCCTGAGATCCTGGAATGTACTACCAGCTGACCAAGGCTCACCTCACCATGCACAACCCACAACCCCAACACACCTCCAAAGCGACTGGCAAGTCTCCCGCCAACGTAAATCTGCTAAAAATAAAACCTGAAGCGCTTTATGAGGGTTCGCCTCTCTCCTTTTGCAAGACAACTCCTGGATGTCGGAGGGTACCGGACACCATACCCAGTTCCTTTACGGAGTAGGCAGTTTGGTCTGCCTTAGTCCACGTTGGTTTTTAAGATTACAGCTCAGACATCGAGTGTTGCCACTGTTTATACGTTTCTAAGTTTGAAAGAGTTGCTACTTCTGCTACCTTTGGGATTTCCTTCCAATCCTTTTGGCATAACAGGTGCAAACACGCTCAGCTAAATCTCAACCCCAGGAGTTTGACTGAGACCAAGATTCCTGGTCTTTTGAACAATACTGTTCCGAACCCACCATACCCACCCATGTACCTCAGGTATACCTACCAGAAGCCCTACCACACGTACCCAACCATGCATGAAGGAAACCTATATCATCTGGAAATATAGACATGGGACTTAAATTCTTTTCTATCAACGCCAGAGGACTCAATCATCCAGCCAAGCTCAAATCCCTCTGGCAAAAAGCGCTGCAACATAATGCCGATGTGCTACCGGTGCAAGAGACACATTTCCACAAGGACTCCAGCCCGAAATGCTCGCACCCGAGATACCCACACATTTTTACAGCATCCATGCCAGTGAAGAGAAGAGGCGTGCTCCTCGCCATTCGTGACTCAGTTTCCTTTGATCTGAAAAACTCTCTAATCGATCCAGAAGGCCGGTATATTATTTTAATGTGTGTTGTTAACAACCTTCCTTTAACTTTGGTTACAGTATATGTTCCCAACTCGCATCAGCTGAGATTTCTCAAAAAAAATATTTAAGAAGATCTTGCAGACGTGACCTGGTAATGTGCTGCTATGTGGAGATTTTAACGTCACTGTTAACCCAGTCCTTGACAACTCTTCGCCACCTGGGAGACTACCTTCTTCCCTGGGTGGCCTTCTAGCTGGCGAAGATGTATACGACCCATGGAGATGTCAGCATGCAGAGGAAAAAACCTTCACCTACTACTCACCCAGCCACAATTCGTATTCACACCTAGTTTTCATTTTGGTAGACAAAATGATCCTGCAGAGAGTCTCCAACTCCTCCATCCAAGATGTGACATGGTCTGACCTGCACCCATTACCCTACAGGTGGAGGAGGGTGGCTCTGCTGCAGCGGCACGACTATGGAGATGCAACATATCTGTTTTACAGAATCCGGAATGGCAAAAAGAAATCAACAAACACCTAAATTAATTTTTCAATTTTTACAACCTGAGTGATACTAATGCCTTTAACAACTGGAATGCCCATAAGGCATTCATGAAAGGGGTAATACTTAAATGCAGCTCCAGGCTAAAAAAGAACTACACGGCAAAACTAGATGCCTTCTTATCAGAAATTCATACCTTAGACAAACAAAACCAGTGAAACTCAACAACCCTCTTGGCGGAGAAACTGTCCAAGCTCCGTAACACCCTGAGAGAACTGTTATACACTCAAAACGATATATACGTACGTAGACTCAAATTAAATTACTACGCAAACAACGACAAAGCAAGCAAATTTCTAGTGAATAGACTCACGACCCAGAGAACCAAAACTAAAATCCCTTATATCATACAACCAGCAACCCAGGAAAAGCACATTAACCCACAATTAATTGCGAACACCTTCGCCGACTACTACAGTTCCCTTTATAGCTTAAAGGAAGATCCCTCTACTACACAACCCCCAGACTATGCCATTGCGGAATTCCTAAATTCACTGAGCCTACCTTCCCTATCACCAACTCCCCTAGAAGACCTTAATGCGCCAATTACTAAAGAGGAAATAGATAATATCATCACATCCCTGCCCAATGACAAATCCCCAGGTCCTGATGGTCTTATAAATGAGTACTATAAAATATTTAAACACACTCTGACTCCTCACCTGCTACCTGCCCTTCAAAAGGCAGCTACCTCAGGATCCTTCCCAAGAGAAATGTTAAAAGCGCACATCATTACACTTCCCAAACCAGGTAAATCCCCAACCACGCCATCCAACTTTCACCCAATTTCGCTTCTTAATACAGACATCAAAATCTACGCAAAATTGCTAGCCAAACAACTATTCAATATAATCTCATCCCTGATAAAACCAGACCAACTAGGTTTCACCAAAGGCCGGCAGGCATCGGATGCCACCAGGCACATTATAAACATAATCCACCAAGCAGAGATATGTCAAACGCCTTCCCTGCTTCTCTCGATTGACGCGGAGAAGGCATTCAACAGAGTGCACTGAGGTTACATGCATGCCGTTCTCCAAAAGTTTGGCTTTAAAGGACATATACTGTCTGCCATCATGGCCCTGTATTCCCACCACCAAGTCTACACAGAAGGACTACTGTCCAAAACTTTCAACATCACAAATGGCACCAGGCAGGGGTGCCCTCTCTCTCCGACAATATTCAGCCTGGTAATAGAACCCCTGGCAGAAACCATCCACACCCACCCACATATATCAGGGTTTAAATTTCATCAGAATCCACATGTCATCAATTTGTTTGCCGATGTATCACTCCCGTTTGCCCATAAGCTTCTCACCCACTTCAGCACCCTATCATATTATAAGGTACATTTTAATAAATCCCTCATCCTGGACCTGTGAATTGGCACCCACGCCCGCACACAACTTGAAACAACCCTTCCATACACATGGACAAACCATTCTATCCCATATCTAGGGTTAAACCTGACCCCCAAAACATCTTTATTAGTGGAAGCCAATGTAAAACCATTACTCAACATTATCTAAAAAGACCTCACACGCATGGCCAAAGTTGAGCTCTCCTTTGCAGGAAGAATTGCTTCCTTAAAAATGATGGTGCTCCCAAAAATCCTATACCTATTCCGAATGCTCCTACTACAAATGAAACCATCCCACCTAATGGAAATCAACAAAACCCTTAAACACTTCATATGGCAAGGCAAAAAAGCCAGGTGCACCCACAAATACCTTATTAAACACAGGAAAGTGGGAGGAATGGGACTACCAGATATAAAGAATTACCACACAGCCACACTCCTAACCCAAATTAGGCATTGGTTCAGAAACCCACCTGAAGCTTTATGGGTGGACATAGAAGCCACAGGCTCCAAAACCACCCACCTACCCACATTGTTACTGGCAGACATATGGAAGCCACTTGCCCTGCCAAATTTCCCTATTACAGTCCAAGCCGCAATACAGGCCTAGAGGACGCTTCTCCAGCAATCCAAATCCACACGAAACCTAGATTGCAGAAACATTAGAATACCTATAGAAATGCTAGAGCACCTAATTCCCTATGCTGTGGTGAGCAAATGGAAAGAGCAAGGACTCCAATGGGTTGATGACCTGATAATGGACGGTAAACTGAAATCACTTAACAGCCTGGTACAACACTATAGCCTTCCTAAATCCACTCTTTTCGCTCACACAAGAATTGCTAGCTTCCTGGCCAAAAACCAGCCTCCTTCAATGCTGGTTAACTCACAACAATGGAACTACTACAATGACACGGCCCCAGCCCAAAAAGGGATCTCCTTAATATAGAACATAATACAACAAAAACAATCTTTCAAGAAATCCCATCCAATGCTACTATGGGAAACTGACCTGAAAACCATCTTCACCCCAAAACAATGGATCACAGCATTCAAATACAACTACACAGCTTCCCACTGTATCACTGGGAACTAACCCAGAAAATAATAGCGCGTTGGTACAGAACGCCCCAACAACTGGCAAAGTATTACCCCTCTCAATCCTCCCTTTGCTGGAGAGATTGTAGTCAACCTGGAACCATCCTCCACATCTTCTGGGCTTGTAAAAACCTCACAAGTTACTGGAAGAAAATATTTAGCATAATCGCGGGCATCACAGGCGTAATTAAAATGCCAACCCCAGCTCTGGCTATTCTGCATATAGGAATACATGAATATCCTCCACCATATGGGATGTTAGTTACACACATCCTGATAGAGACCAAATTAGTCATCGCAAGACACTGGAGAACCAAAACCACCCCAAATCCATCAGAGGTACTAACACAAGTAAATCTCAACCACCAATATGAAAAACTATTAGCCATTAGAACATCCTCTAGCACACTCACTGATAAAAACTGTAAACTATGGGTTGAGTGGTACTGGTAAACTGTCTCTAAAATACTGAATTTTGCCCTTGGATTGGTATTGCACCTATACCTATTATTACTACGCCCATACTGATTACGGCTCAATGTTATGTCTATAATGTCTTTATATTGCTACGAATATTCTATGTTTATGTATATGCCGACCACCCAAGATGGCATAAAACCACTCTTTACTAAGTGTTTAAATTTCAAGATTGTAATTCTATAATTTCAATAAAAAAATATTTGAAATAAAAGCCTAGAGGAGCAAAGCTGGCCACATTATATATGTAAAATCCGCAATTGAAAGACTGCCACAGAAAGTATGTGTATCAGCGCCCGGATGTTTGTAAGTAGTGAGGTGACTATATTATGATATATGTGCTGATTACCGTTGATGATTATATATATATATATATATATATATATATATATACTGTATATATACCTTTCACTGATATACGTTATTTTGGTCTAGATGCATAAAACTCCTCATACAATCCCAAGAAGAAGGAGGGCACTCCAAAACATGTTGGATTGAGGCATTTTTGTAATGCTTAACCACTTCAATACAGGACATTTACACCCCCTTCCTTTCCAGACCAATTTTCAGCTTTCAGTGCTCTCACACTTTATCATTTTTTTCTCACAAATAGAGCTTTCTTTTGGTGGTATATAATCACTGCTGGGTTTTTTTATTTTTTTCAATATAAGCAAAAAAGTAGAGAAAAATTTGAAAAAAAAAACACTTTTCTTTAAGTTTGTATTGAATATTTTTTCATAAAAGTAATTTTTCTTCATAAATTTGTGCCATAATTTATACTGTTACATATCATTGGTAAAAATAACTCAAATTGGTGTATATTATTTATTCCCTGTGCAAGTTATAGAGTCTACAAGCTATGGTGCAAATCATTAAAAATTGATCACACCTGATGTACTGACCACCTATCTCATTTCTAGAGTTGAGCGAACTTCTAGAAGTCCAGGTTCTGCTGGTTCGGCCGAACTTCGGGACAAAGTCCGGGTTCGGGTCCGGACAGAACCCGAACTTTGTCCCGGACCCCGAACCCCATTGAAATCAATGGAGACCCGGACTTTTAGGCACAAAAAATGTTGTAAAATAGTCCTGGAAGGTCCTAGAGGTCTGCAAAAGGAAGGAAATGTGGGTAAGGGTGGGACAAGTGACCTACAAAGAAATGGGGACAGGGAAATAACTTTAAATATTTTTTAAAAAATAAAAACATAAAAAATGCAAAAATGGAGATCATCTTCAAAATGGGTCTGAAAAGTATTAATTAACATTAGAGGCCATAGAACTGTTCTAAAATCATCTTCAAACTGTGTCAAAAAACTATAAATAAGCCGGGAGTACCCATATCACTGTTCTGCAAAATGTGTGTGTCACTTTAAATTAAACCGGGAATCAGTGCACATCTCTTCTGCACAATTATTTCAAGTCTGTG
>BLSH010496764.1:391033-401529 GCA_018402905.1 Glandirana rugosa
TACACACAGATTTAATCTTGATTAAATCAATTTCAGTATATTTTTTTTTTTTTTTTTACCCTAAAGGCCAAAAAATAAGTAACTCTGAAGATTTTTAAAAAAAACCTTTTTGATATTCTGCTATTTCAGTGAGAGACAGCATGCATATGTCATGTCCAAAATAAATAAATAATACTAATTGTCTATTTCTTAAGATTGAAGACATACAAATTGTACACACATGTTCAGCCTTTCTTGAATAGGCCACAATGTCTGAGGGAGAGAACAAGTACATTGAAACTGGAAACACAAAATTAAAGCTGATCTCCATGAATTTAGATACTTTGTAAAATGTGCTGGTATGTGTTAAGTCCAATGAGGTGCATGCCAACTCATGGATTTATCACTTTAATTTATATCTGGCAGTAATGCTGAGCTCCAGGAATACAGCTATCACTACAATCCCTTAGCTCTGAGGAGAGACACTGTGTTCTCACACACAGAGTTTCTGTCTGCCCCTCCGCTGTTCATTCGCAGAAGCCTTCGCTTTTTAATGAGTTCACATAATACAAAGTGCTGTATGACTGGGCACACCAACTGCATGTGACCCCTCTGCAGGAGCTATGGCCAGAAGGTCCAGCATCAGAGCACTGGAAGTATAGAGATAGTTATGCTCCTGGCAATCAGTAAAAAATATAAGCTGTAAATTAGCATGCACCTCATTGGACTTAACCCTGAATAATACAGCACATTTTGTAAAGTAGCTCAATTCCTAGAGTTCAGCTCTAGTGTATTTTTAAGAGACTGAAGATGGAAAAATGTTACAGATTTGCACAATAGAAGATATGCCTGTGCAAATAGGCTTCATTGATTTATGATCAATTGAGCTGGTATAATTCATCTGGAAAAAAATAAAACTAGGGTTTTGTTTGCTAGGCAGTGGAGGGGAAAATGTACTGTTTAGCAACACAGCTACTTTCTGCACATACCTCAGTTTTTTAGGGATTGAGCAGGCATACTGTATCTGAAACAGAAAAATGTGTATTAGTTACAAATTTGAAGCCTGTAAGGTAAACCAAATTCCTAGCATCAGAAAGCCAGTGCAGATGTGTGATCATGCTCATACACCTGCACATTGCACACATGCTCATTTTTCTGATCAAAGGGACAATGTTATACTGTGCGAGTTTTTTGTGCGCCCAATTAGCGTTTGGTCCCCAGTGGTCTATTTAAACTGGTCTATCACTATGAGCAGTTGTTAAATGGTCTTTAGCTTGTTCCTGTGTTCCTGAGACCTGATCTGTTGTACCTGCTTACCCATCTATGACCTGGCTTGCCTTTGGACTTCTACTACTCGACCTCAGCCTGTTTACTGGACTTGCCCTACCTGCTGACTCTGTACTGCATTGCCCAGCTGTTGCTGACCTTGGCCTGCCTTCTAGACTTGCTTTTCCTTTTGATTCGGTTCCTTGCTATTGTTGCTGACTGCTGGTTATCTCCTGGTCCTGCTTCCATCTCTTGCTCTGGTGCCAAGCTGCTCCTGCATCCTGTTCTGAGGGCTGCAACTACCAGCTATACCCACCTACAGAGTGGACATCACCAGCCAGATGCTACTGCACTCATGTCACTCCTTGCCTTTACACTTTCTGTCTCCACCTTCAGAGTGTTGGGCTGGAGGTGTAAGAGGCCTCCACAACATTCCAGTCTTTACCAGGTATGTAATAAAGCCTTTTTTTGGAAAGACCACACTTTCCTAGAGAGATTGCAAGCTATATAGTTACATGGTTAGTCAAGTTGAAAAAATGACACAAATCCATCTAGCTCAGCCAATAGAAAATAAGTAAACAAACGTTCATATACTGAATCCTATACTCACAGTTGATCCAGAAAAAGCAAACAACACCTATAAAGTATGGTCCAGTCAAGTATGCTTCAGTGTAAATTCTTTCCTGATCACCAAGAAGGCAGATATTTCATGAATTAAACATTTATTGTATTTTTATCAATAAATGTTAATATCCAGTTATATTTTGTGCATGTAGGAATTCATTCAGCTCTTTTTAAAGGAGAAGTACAGCCAAAGCTCATTTGGCTGTATTTCTCCCATGGATTGCAGGAGTGCAGATCATTCTGCACTCCTGTGACATGTTTTCAACAAATGGACAAGTGGACTGAAACCTGCTGTCAGGCTGGCGTCAAAGAGCCGGTTCTTGCTGGGGAAAGATCTTGAACATATTGCCGGGATCCACCCAGGAGCTTGGACTCTCCCACCTCCTCCACAGCCCAGTGCTCCAGTGAGCACAGGGAGCAGTACAGAGAGCCAGTGACTGATAGTCACCAGCACTCTACTCATGAAGAACTGAGAACCAAGCAGTCAGCAGTCTTTGATCGCTCAGTACTCAGTCTTAGAGCCAACAGGGGACCTAGGTAAATATGGTTCTTAAAAAAAGATAATTTCCCAAACTTCTCTTTTAAAAACAATTCTGTGACTTGGCCAGAAGGAGTTAATGAAAGAGTTTTTTCCACATTTTCACAGCTATTGTAAACGTAAAGCATGCCTCCCCAAGTTCACTATCCTGGCCACCTATACATTTATATATGGTAATCATATCCCTCTTTAATTGGCTTTGATCAAGTGAGAGTAAATTTAGTTCAGATAATCTTTTCTTATAGCTATGGTCCTCCATACCTCTTATCAGTTTGGTTGCCCTTTTCTTCATTTTCTCCAGTTCCCCAATATCTTTTTTTGTGAACTTGTAATGCTTTGTATAGGTACAAAATTGTGTGTGTCTCTCTCTTGAGTTTATACCTCTTTTAATTCAACTATTTCACTTGCTTTAGAAACTGCAGCTTGCCATTTTATACTATTAATGCCTCGTACACACAATGCAACGGTCGTATGGCTGCACATTCAACTTTGTCCAAAATCGGCTGTTTGTTGTGTCTAGCGTACTGACATGAGTCAAGTAACCGTATAACAAAGCTTCAACAAGCCTAACGTAGTGACATGTTACGAGCACATAAAGAGGAAGTTCCGGTGCATGTGATTTGTGAATTAGGAACATAGGTTTACACGAACTGACACTTCCGGGCGTTCCTGACTTCTGAGCATGCATATTTTGCACATACATCTTTGTTGGCCCAACTTCTCTGTACACACGAGTCAACAGTCGTATGATGGCTTGTTTTACAACAAAAGTTTTCTAGTCTGCTCAACCAACTTCTGTTGTATGACTGTTGAACGTTGGCTTTTGTAATCGTGCGTACTAACGGTCGGATTATCGTACAACAAGCTGTTGTAAGACCATTGTATGACCATTGCATCGTGTGAACGGGCCTTAAGTCTATGATCTACCAGAACACCTAGATCCTTCTAGACCATTGTACTCTAATTTGGCCTAAATTTATGAAGAAATGTAATTTTATTGGATATTTTTATTAAGAGAACAAAGAAAATATATTTTTTTCAAACTTTTCTGTCTTTTTTCATTTACATAGCAAAATGATATTGATTTCATTTGTGCAGAGTGTTGCATGTCTGCACAATTGCTAGTTAAAGCAGCAAAGTGCTGAATGACAAAAATGGCCTGCTCATGAAGGAGGTAAAACCTTACAGAGGTTAAATGGTTAACTTATACATTAGTTCTGTGTGGTGCATTCCATATAGAATTAAAAAAAAAATGTTTCTTTTTCAAAGACTAAAAATGGAAAAGTGTTATGAATTTGCATCACAGATATTATTAGGCTGCAATTTCTGAATAATTGAGAAGGCATATTGCAGCAGGAAATTTAAAAAAAGTTTATTTTTGTGGTAAATTGGAATGAAAAACCATGAACCAATTCTTATCATACCTTTGAAGCCTTTATAGCATAGCCCACCATTTCTGAGGGACAGAGCAAGCACACTGCATTTAAATGTAAGAAATTAGTGTTTTGTTTTAAAGATTAAAGATTGGTTAGAGATTTGCCCCACAGATATCATGCCTATACTGACAAGCTACAGTTTCTGAATGATTGAGTGTACATATTGCATCTGGAACAAAAAAGTAGGATCTTTTTTGTACAAATGACAATATAAACATTGAAGTTTCACCACACTTTTCAAGCCTTCATTGAAATGGGCCACACAATTTTTGAAGCTTGCATCTGCAAGCAACAGTTTAGCTTCTCTTTTCACAGACTGGATAAAGAAAAAAAATGATTTGCTCTTTAGCTTATAATTCTTTTCAGGCAGACCATTTTTTCCTGAAGGAGAGAGCAAGTAGATTTCAACTCAAATAAGCAATTGTTTTATTTCTTCCCCAAGACTGAATCAAGCAGTACATGTTAACAGATTAGCAGCACAGTTTTTAACCACTTCCTTACTGGGCACTTAAACCCCCCTCCTGCCCGGACCAATTTTCAGTTTTCAGCGCTGTTGCTCTTTGAATGACAATTGCACGGTGGTGCAACGTTGTACCCAAACAAAATTGGCGTCCTTTTTTCCCCACAAATAGAGCTTTCTTTTGGTGGTATTTGATCCCCTCTGCTTCATTTCTGATCGCCGCTATAAACAAAAAAAGAGCGACAATTTTGAAAAAAGAACAATATTTTTTACTTTTTGCTATAATAAATATCCAAAAATAAAAAAACAAATGTATTCATCGGTTTTGGCCGATATATATTCTTCTACATATTTTTGGTAAAAAAAATCGCAATCGGCGTTTATTGATTAGATTGCGCAAAAGTTATAGCGACTACAAACTATGGACATTGATTTATGGCGTTTTTATTATTATTTTTTTTTTTTTACTGGTAATGGCGGCGATCTGCGATTTTTATCCAGACTGCGATATTGGGGCGGACATGTCGGAAGTTTTTTACACTTTTTTGGGACCAATGACATTTATACAGCGATCAGAAATTTAAATGTCCACTGATTACTGTATAAATGTCATTGGCAGTGAAGGGGTTAACCTGCAGGAGGCAGTGAAGGGGTTAAAAGTGTTCCCTGGGTGTGTTCTAACTGTGGGGGGGGTGGGGTTGGCACGGACATGACAGATCTAACTGATCCCAGTGACAGGGATCAGTAGATCTGGCATGACCCCCTCACAGAAAGGGGAACCACCGTGATTACTTCGGCGGTTCCCCGTTCCTCCTCTCTGTAAGGAGATTGCGGGTCTCCGATGGACATCAGGTCCGCCGGACCCGCGGGCACGCCCAGCGTGAGCCAAATGGGAGGATGTCTATTGACGGCCTCCCGGCATTTTAGGGCTGCGCTGTAGCCGTCATTCGGCTATGGCGCGGTCGGGAAGTGGTTAATTATATTTAGAGTTGAGCAGACACCTGCATGTTCGGATTCGTCTGGTTCGGCCAAACTTCATGGAAAAGTTCGGGTTTGGTACCGAACTTGACCCAAACTTGACCCCTGACCCCGAACTCCATTGAAGTCAATGGTGACCCGAACTTTTGGGCACAAAAATGGCTGTAAGAAGGTCCTGGAACGGGCTGGAAGGCTGCAAAAGGAAGCAAAATGGGGGTAAGAGTAGAACAAGTGCCCTGCAAACAAATGTGGATAGGGAAATAACTTAAAATCACATAAAGAAAATAAAAATGGGAGGAGGAGGTGGATGTGGAGTAGGAGCCTAGAGGTTGACTAGGCCGTGATCATGGCAGTGTAGGTGGAAGTGGCAGTGGTGGAGGAGGAGGAGGAGGTAGCCAACACTGTTTTTTGTTTGTTCGGTTTTTTTTCTAATTGAGGTAGCCCCCACAATATTGAGACATATTAAAAAAAAAAACAAGTATACCAATGGCTGTGTGAGGCCGGTCTAAATGTCTATTCTGCACAAGGTACAGACAAGTCTTGTGGGATCCATGCCTGGTTCATTTTAATAAACATTAGCTTGTCCATGTTGGCTGTGCACAGGCGGCTGTGCTAGCCTGTGATAATGCCCCCTGCCGTGCTAAACACACGTTCAGACAATACACTGGCTGCAGGGCAGGACAGCATCTCCAAGGCATAAAGGGCAAGCTCAGGCCATGTGCCCAATTTGGAGACTAAGAAGTTGAATGGGGCAGACCCATCAGTCAGTACGTGTAGGCGTGTGCACACATACTGTTCCACCATGTTGCTGAAATGCTGCCTCCTGCTAAGACGTTGCCTATCAGCTGGTGGTGCTGTTTGTTGTGGCATGCTGCTGATAAAGCTTTTCCACATTTCAGCCATGCTAACCCTGCCTTCTGAGGTGATGGCGGTGCCACAGCTGCATTGGCGACCTCTTCCTCCACTTTGTGCTTCCACAGAGCCCCCTGTGTCATTTGGGATTGCCCTCAGCAGCGCGTCTACCAGCGTGCGCTTGTAGTCGCGCATCTTCCAATCACGCTCCAGTGAGGGAATTAAGGATGGCACATTGTCCTTGTAATGGGGATCCAGCAGGGTGGCCATCCAGTAATCGGCACAAGTTAAAATGTGGGCAACTCGGCTGTCGTTGAGCAGGCACTGCAGCATGTAGTTGCTCATGTGTGCCAGGCTGCCCAGAGGCAAAGACAAGCTGTCCTTTGTGGGAGGTGTATCATATGTGTGCTCCATATTTCCCCAGCCACGCTCCAGTGATGCTCAGGAGCTGCGTTGGGTGCCACCCTGCTGTGGACACGGTTCCTCCTCCTCCTCATCATCTTCCTTGTCCTCCTCATCCTCCAGAATTGTGCCCTGGCTTGAACATTTTTTACCTGGCCTATGCTGGTGCAGGAACCCACCCTCCAAGCCACTTGTGAATGACTGGCCTGATATCCATGGAAATGACCCCTCTTCCTCCTCCTCTTCCTCCTGTGCCACATCCTCTTCCATCATCGCCCAAAGTGTTTTTTCAAGGAGACATAGAAGTGGGAAAGTAAAGTAAAGAACAGCGTTATCGACACTGGCCATGTTGGTGGAGTACTCGAAACAATATGGTACACAGGTCTCGCATGGAGGCCCACTCGTTGGTGGTGAAGTGGTGCTGTTCCGCAGAGCGACTGACCTGTGCGTGCTGCAGCTGAAACTCCACTATTGCCTGCTGCTGCTCGCACAGCCTCTCCAGCATGTGCAGGGTGAAGTTCCACCTTGTGGGCACGTCGCATAGGAGGCGGTGAGCGGGAAGGCCGAAGTTCCGCTGCAGCGCAGACAGGCGAGCAGCAGCAGGGTGAGAACGCCGAAAGCGCGCATAGACGGCCCGCACTGTCTGCAGCAGCTCTGACATATCCGGGTAGTTTTTTAGAAATTTCTGCACCACCAAATTCAGCACATGCGCCAGGCAAGAGATGTGCGTCAAACTGGCTAGACACAGAGCTGCTACGAGATTTCGCCCATTATCGCACACCACCAGGCCGAGGCTCAGTGGCAACAACCACTCATGGTTTGTTGTTCAATGCCCGTCCACAGCTGCTGTGCAGTGTGGGGTTTATCCCCCAAACATATCAGTTTTAAAACAGTCTGCTGTCATTTCCCTCTGGATGTGCTGAAGTTGGTGGTGAAGGTGTTATGCTGAGTGGATGAGGAGGTGGTAGAGGAGGAGGAAGTTCAGTAGGAGGAGGAGGAGGCAACAGGAGGCAAAGATAAATGCCCTGCAATCCTCGGTGGTGGAAGGACATGCGCCAAATGGCTAGATGCCTCAGGCCCACCCGCCACTACATTTGCCCAGTATGCAGTTAGCGAGATATAGCGTCCCTGCCCGTGCTTACTGGTCCACGTATCAGTGGTTATGTGGACCTTGTCACAAATGGCATTGCGCAGTGCACACTTGATCTCGTCCCATACTTGTTTGTGCAGGTAAGGGATGGCTCGCCTGGAAAAGTAGTGGCAGCTGGGATCCACGTACTGTGGGACAGCCACCACCATCAGGTTTTTAAAACTGTCCGTGTCCACCAGACAGAATGACAGCATTTCAAAGGCCAGGAATTTTGAAATGCTGGCATTCAGGGTCAGGGATCGTGGGTGGGTGGGGGGGGGTACTTCCTCTTTCTCTCCAGTGTTTGGGAGATGGAGAGTTATAAGCTTCCATGGGACCATGTGGAAATGCTAGGGGACAGTGGCGGACATGGTGGCATTGCTGTCACATGGTCTGTTTGCTGGGTGGCAGGTGACACTGGCGCTGTAGAGGTGGAGGAAGAGGCTGAGGCAGCAGCAGAAGAGGAAGCAGGAGGAGGCCAAGACCTTTCTTTTTGAGGTACTTATTCCACGGCAGCAAGTGCTTTGAATTTAGATGTCTGGTCATGCAGGTTGTGCTCAGGTTTAGAACATTTATGCCTCGCTTCAGGCTCTGATTGCACAGCGTGCAAACCACTCGTGTCTTGTTATCAGCACATTGTCTGAAGAACTGCCACGCCAGGGAACTCCTTTGAGCTGCCTTTGGTGTGCTAGGTCCCTGGGTGCTCTGCTTTTGCAACCTGCTTCCTCTTTTGCTGTGCTGGTGCCTCTGTGCGACCACCACCTCTTCCTCCAAACTGCACACGTCACTCGCATGACCTTCATTCCATGTGGGGTCTAGGACCTCATCATCCTCCTCCACATCATTCCACTCACCCTTCACCACTGCCCTCCTTGTCAGTCTGAACACTGTGGAAAGCTGCAGCAGTTGCCACCTGTGTTTCATCATCATCAGAGACGTGCTGCGCTGGTGTTTCCATGTCCTCATCCTGCAACAGAAGAGGTTGGGCATCAGTGCACTCAATGTCTTCCACTTCTGGGGTAGGGCTATGTGGATGGCCCACGGAAAGCACACCAGGAGAGTCATCAAAAAGCATAAGAGACTGTTGCATGACTTGGGGCTCAGGCTGCTTGGCTGATTTACAAGGGGCTGAGGTGAAAGACAGATGGCCATGGGGTGCAGGTGCCAACTCTGAGCTTTCTTCAAGGAACCGGGTGGGAGACAATGTGAAGGAACTGGAGGCATTGTCAGCCACCCAATCTACTATTGCCTGTACTTGTTCTGGCCTCACCATTTGTTGAGTGGCATTCCGGCCTACCATATAACGTTGAAGGTTCTGTCGGCTACTCGCACCTGAAGAAGGTGTTTCACTTGTGCGTGTAGCTGGCACAAATCGACCATATCCTCTCCTTGCAACAGGAACTTCACCAACAACACCAACACCAGCAGAACCATGACCACGTCCCTTATTTGATGCTATCCTCATTCTGGCCTCACATGTACTATGTAGCACTATTTATTAATACAAAAAAAAAGAATAATAAATTCTTCTTCTTTTTTTTTTTTAAAACAACAACGTAGACGCACTTTTTATTTATGTCCAAAAAATGCACTGCTCACACCAACAGCAGGAACCTCTCCCTACACCAGTATGATATGATTTTAGAACAATAATCTGTCCCTCACAAGAGCAGCAGGAACCTCTCCCTCTAGCACACAGGTGTCAAACTGACGGCCCTCCAGCTGTTGCGGAACTACAAATCCCATGAGGCATTGCAAGGCTGACAATAACAAGCATGACTACCATAGGCAGAGGCATGATGGGACTTATAGTTTTGCAACAGCTGGAGGGCCGCCAGTTTGACACCCTGCTCTAGCAGTATGTGATGATTTTATTTTTATTTTTTATTTTTTTTCTGAAAATTAATAATTTGCCATTTTTTTTTTTTTTTTCAAAAAGCTTTATTGAGTATTCACGATTACAGAAATCGGAGAAGATACAGTATGCAAACACAAGCATTCTTAAGTAAATGTTATAAAGAACTTTAAACATTGCAAAGTACCAGTTGTATGGATAAGGAAAATAATAAAGAAAGAATATAATATATTGTTGTTCCGGTAGATTTATGATATACAGAAAGGGATTTTAGATAGTGTCAGGGGTGGGAATATGGGTGAGAAAAAGAGCCTAGATTGATTTCCTGCTTTTTAATGTCTGTTGGGGGGAAGGGAGTGAGACCCAGACCAACCACCCCGGTAGGGAACTAATACTGTGGTCGGAAGGGCCCCTCCTCATCCCCTGCGTTCAGATCCGAGCTCGAGGGGGTGGTGTGAAAGGGCTTTAAGCCGTAGGTTCGGAGTTGAGATTGTACCAATTGTGCCATAATGACCAGTCTGACAATTTCCGTATTGAAATACCTTCTGATATTGTATACAAAGTTTCGTATGTGATGTGGGTTTGGACCATATGTGTAATGTTTTCCAGGGTCGGGATATCTGAGGAGAGCCAATTTCTGGCTAGGGTCAATTTTGTGGCTAACAAAATGTTGATGGCAATTTTTCTTGCTTGGGGCGGGATTGTTGTGATACCCATGTGCAGGAGTGTGAGTTCAGGGGACCTTTGGATGGGCATCCCACTGATAGTGGTGAGCAGGGTGAATATTTTGCTCCATAGGTTCGTGATTTTAGGGCAAGGCCAAAGTATATGCATCAGGGACCCCCGTTCTCCGCATCCTCTCCAACATAGTGGGGATGATGTAGGGTTCATTGCTTGGGCTTTGGTAGGAGTGATGTACCATCTTAGTGTGATTTTGAGATTTAGTTCCCATAAGTTTGCTGATTTCGTGGAGTTAT
>BLSH010496764.1:407584-424633 GCA_018402905.1 Glandirana rugosa
TTCTAACAAATTTAAGTTCTGAAAAACGTGAAAACGTGAAAATATGAAACCTTCGTTAAAGAGGTACACGTGAGTACGACAGTACCACTAGATATGGACTTATTAATATTAAAAGTGTTAATAAATATAAAAAAGTATCGTGCAATTAATAAATAATTAGATCGCGTTGAAATAAGATAAATACGAAATATGACACGGTAATAGTGTATCAAACAACGTCGAAAAGTCTGTGATAATCGCGTTATTGTTAAAAATATAAATATTAAAGTAATCATTTGGAATGTAACATTCTGAACAAAACATTTACATTACATCCCTGATGAATGAAGTACGAGTATTGATCACAACTCGCTTGGGCCCGAACGATTTTTGAAATGTCCGGGTCCGGGTCCGTGCCACGGACACCCGAAAGTTCGGTACGGACCCGAACGTTACAGTCCGGGTTCGCTCAACACTAGTTATGAGCATGAAGTAAGTAGTCCCTACATTACATTTACAAAACAAGTCTTACAATGTAAGGTTTACTAATGAAATTATAAATATAAAAATTGTTATTGCGCTAATAGTGTCTGAAAAGCTGCAACAAACTATGTGATAATGGCACAGTATAAAGCATAAATAGAATAAAGTTGCGCTAGATTAATAAATAATTAACGTGCTATGAAAAAATATAAATAATTGTGAAAATTATAATTATTCAGGTATAGATCACCATGACAGCATGAGTGCACATGGAGAAATTGCTTCCAAAGTATAAAAGTGCAAAAGTGCAAAAAGTCTTGAATTTAAACAATCTTATAAAAAGTCCAGATTGACTGTGTAAGAAATGGTTCCAGGAGTTTGAAGTTGAGACCAGCAGATAAGTCCAATAAAAGCATCCAAAAGAAGCAACCCGACCACCAGCAAGGACATGCACACCCTAGGTGTTATGGGGAAATACCCTTACCAGACACTGTGGACACACTATCGCTAGTGGGTGTAATACGCCAGCAGATAATACCCTCTGCAAGGTATAGCAAGCTTCTCCCTCTTAAAACGTCCAATCTCATAAGCGGCAATAACGTTTTCCTGATTCACGAGTACAGAGCAAAATAAAGCAGAGAGAACTCCATAGCATGAATCCGTTATATTAAATGTATTTGTAGTAAAGAAAAGTACTCACATTTGATAAAAAACTTCTAGCATAAAAAGCCGGCACAAGTGATAAAAACAAACACATCCCCGTGTCCCGTAGTACGTAGGCGTGGTGATGTCAGTCCGTGGCTCCGCCCTACATGTTTCGTCATACGTGACGTCTTCCAGGGGCATGGGCGACGTACTGATGCACCACTATAAATACCTATGAGGCGTCGCCTCATTAACAGGCTAGCCGCCATTTTATTGGAGTCATAGGAAACGTCTACAGCCGCGATTATTGAATGTTGCCACCGCTTAACCAGTTACAATAACACTCGATTAAGGAGCAACAGAAATGAATCCCAATTCATAATTAAAAGTACTTTTAAAACTATCTCTTTAATATGATCTCTAATGGATAATCTCATTCATCTACGGAATTCAGTAACCTTATATATTGTTCCTATGAGTCACTGCCATCTAGTGGCTAAATTAAGAAAATGGCTTAAGCCTCTCAAAATACTAAACAGGAAAAACCTGAATTTAAAATGTCAAAAATATTCACCAAAGCAACTCATAATAATTCTGTCACCCCAGCAAACCTCTAATTTAATAATATAATTCCCAGTGTTCTCGAAGCAATACATTAGACTATAAGAATAGTACTTTCAGACATCAAAATTTGCCTTAAATACATCAGTTGGTGTCTATCATTATAATCATGTTAGGCTCTATCCCGTTGATTCTACTAGACCACAAATCACATAAAAAAATATGGTTGTGGTCACCCTGTAATAAATTAATAAAAACTAAGGTAAAAATGAATTTCCTATGTAAATAAATTAAATTCATTAGATACCCTAATAAACACCAGAGATAAAAATCATAAAAAGTGCACCCCTTAACTCAATCTCTGCTGGGCGCTGAGATATGCACTATCCCTAAAACATAGCAGCTGCTAAAAAGAAATAAGAATAACAAATAAAACAGATACAAGGCAACATTTGGATCTGTAGCAGCGCTCTATAAATGTACCCACAGTTCAGTTCATAGTGTGATCCTCAGAGATAGATGTCTGTACAGCAAACAGTGCACCTTCCACCACCACACGAGCACCACGTGGAGAAATGATGACCCCCCTCTGGGGTACACACTTACCAGATGTAGGTAAGTAGTGGGCTTCAAAAAACCACAGGATCTGTAACTCAGTTCTGGATATTAAAGAGTATTGAACTTCATTCAAACGGCCCGCTCCTCCAGACGGAACGCTCTAACCACGTCTCCTCATTCATAGAGTGTAAATGAGAAAGGCAAAAGCGTACATAGCGTAAAACCGTTAACCTTTATTCTGCCCCATAGGCTAAAACCCATTTGATTACATTGTGTGATGTTTACAATGAGATTGTGAGTGTATTTCTAATGAAATCTCACATATCAAGGGCATATATCGTTACAAATGGCACAAGGGACTTATTATTTTCCCCTTCCTGTGAAGGTTTTTCAGTGAGAAGGTCATTTCTATTTCTGGCTTCAATGTCAAATTACACTGGAGGGGAGGCCCTAAAAGGAGAGAAATCTCCAAACTTGAAATGAGCTGGATTTATAAAGCCCAAACTCTGAAACCATTAGGGTTAAATGCTGATGTGGAAATTAATGCTTTTATAGATAATTCATAAATGCCCTTGATATGTGAGTCAATAATTAATTTTCTGCACCCTCATTAGTGAGTCATTGATAATTCCTTGTACCCTCCATCATCTTGTGATGATTTATTTGAGTTTAAGATGTTTGCTAGCCTACGGCTTTGTAGTGGAGACTGGGTTATTACCTAATCCACCAACATAATTATGTAGGGTAATAAGGAGGGTATCTAATGAATTTAATTTATTTACATAGGAAATTCATTTTTACCTTAGTTTTTATTAATTTCTTACAGGGTGACCACAACCAGATTTTTTATGTGATTTGTGGTCTAGTAGAATCAACAGGATAGAGCCTAACATGATTATAATGATAGACACCAACTGATGTATTTAAGGCAAATTTTGATGTCTGAAAGTACTATTCTTATAGTCTAATGTATTACTACAATACAAATTATTATGAGTTGCTTTGGTGAATATTTTTGACATTTTAAATTCAGGTTTTTCCTGTTTAGTATTTTGAGAGGCTTAAGCCATTTTCTTAATTTAGCCACTAGATGGCAGTGACTCATAGGAACAATATATAAGGTTACTGAATTCCGTAGATGAATGAGATTATCCATTAGAGATCATATTAAAGAGATAGTTTTAAAAGTACTTTTAATTATGAATTGGGATTAATTTCTGTTACTCCTTAATCGAGTGTTATTGTAACTGGTTAAGCGTTGGCAACTTTCAATAATCGCGGCTGTAGACGTTTCCTATGACTCCAAGAAAATGGCGGCTAGCCTGTTAATGAGGCGATGCCTCATAGGTATTTATAGTGGTGCGTTAGTACGTCGTCCGTGCCCCTGGAAGACGTCACGTATGACGAAACATGTAGGGCGGAGCCACGGACTGACATCACCACGCCTACGTACTACGGGACACGGGGATGTGTTTGTTTTTATCACTTGTGCCGGCTTTTTATGCTTTTTTATCAAATGTGAGTATACTTTTCTTTACTACAAATAAATTTAATATAACGGATTCACGCTATGGAGTTCTCTCTGCTTTATTTTGCTCTGTACTGGTGAATCGGGAAAACGTTATTTCCACTTATGAGATT
This sequence comes from Glandirana rugosa, assembly GCA_018402905.1. NCBI lineage: Eukaryota > Metazoa > Chordata > Amphibia > Anura > Ranidae > Glandirana > Glandirana rugosa. The sequence continues at coordinate 411,452 of BLSH010496764.1, forward strand.
GGACATTTTAAGAGGGAGAAGCTTGCCTCCATATACCTTGCAGAGGGTATTATCTGCTGGCGTATTAAACCCACTAGCGATAGTGTGTCCACAGTGTCTGGTAAGGGTATTTCCCCATAACACCTAGGGTGTGCATGTCCTTGCTGGCGGTCGGGTTGCCTCTTCTGGATGCTTTTATTGGACTTATCTGCTGGTCTCAACTTCAAACTCCTGGAACCATTTCTTACACAGTCAATCTGGACTTTTTATAAGATTGTTTAAATTCAAGACTTTTTGCACTTTTGCACTTTTATACTTTGCAAGCAATTTCTCCATGTGCACTCATGCTGTCATGGTGATCTATACCTGAATAATTATCATTTTCACAATTATTTATATTTTTTCATAGCACGTTAATTATTTATTAATCTAGCTCAACTTTACTTTATTTATTACTAATGAAATTACTGAAAAAATTACTGTACATTCAGAAGCATTTGCTTCTGCCAAAGTTAACTTTCCTTTATTGCAGCATGCTTTAAAGATGTTAATTACTAACACAAACAATTAGCTAGCAACATACTTTTTGATTAATAACTTAATTTTTCCTTTTTGATGTAGTGAATTGCTAGCCGTCTGGTATTTAACAGTTTGATTTAACTGAGATAAAATGCAATAAGGCAATGATTAACTGACTGTTACAAATAAATAACATTTTATTGTTTGGAGACAGAAGAATGTCTTAAATGTCATTATTTGATATATGAACGTATGAGTGTTATACTGCCATTCTCTGCTGTTTTTGCTAAAAATGTAAAATGGCTTTAAGCATTTCAAAATTATAACAATTTCAATTAACAACAACAAAAAAACAAAGTAAAAATATAAATTTTAGCTTTTGAAGAACCTGAACCACAAATGCAAATTAAACTTTAGGCAGAAAACTAAAAGGAATTACCTTTATTTTGGTATTCAAAGGGAATTCAGTTGCTTGCCTTTTTTCTGTCAACTAAGTTCTGTATGCATGAAATGCTTGAACCTAGATGTGCAATACATTGCTTCAGGACTCCCTCAAATCTACCTGTCATTGCCTAGACGTAGGGAAAATGTCTAGCCCACCCCCCCCCCCATTTCTCCCAAGTGCTGCCCTTTCTTATAGCTCTGGTATTACAGAATAAAGCAGGGTATACATGCATCATTTTTTGTTGTTCATCCTGAGGATGTGGACCAAAAAAAAATTACAGATTCCCATATCAACACAAGCAATGTGGATGCAGGGATCTCTCCCACTGTGCTATTGTGCTTCGAAAGTTAGAACTCCTTCCCCCTTCAGAATACACTGATCAACACTGCAACCATTGTATGCAAGCACAGATTAAATGCTAGTCTTCCAGCATGACCATTCAAGAGAAGGCGGTCATTAGAGCAGAGGGTTCTGTTAAACAGAGAGGAGTATACACCTACTGAAAGTTGGACGGTTCAACAGGAACAGAGTATATATATACCCAGCCTGAATGTCATAACTTTAACCCACAGAAGTGCCTAAGGAGTCACCTGGAAGCTTTTGAAGGCTGCTGTAGAAATGTGCAAGCACCTCTGGGGCTATGAACTTCATACTTGAAGTACACCCCCCTTTCCACAATATAGTCCCTTTAACTGAAATATTTGTTAACAGGATAAAAAGTAAGTTCGCTCAAAAATTATATTTTAGTTAGAAATGTAACCTTATATACTGACTGGCCTTCCTTGGTTGCTTCTCCATGATGAGTAAAATAAAACTTGAACATGAACAAGGAGAATAGAATTCCCCTTCAAAAGTCTAGAAAATTGTGCATGTCTTTATACTTAAAGTGTTTGTAACCCTAAAACAAGTGATCTCCTGTTCCCTTATAGCAGGTTAAGCAGCACAGCGCTTGTGTTGTCTAAACTGACCTATCTAAGCTGTAAAAAACTGGCTGATCTTGCACCTTCCTGTGTCCCCATCTGTATCCTGACCACGATAATCATGGCTGCTGAGCCCTGACTACCGTTGCCAGTTTGCGTGCCTCTGTCATTGGATGACGTCATTACATCATGTGACTCGGCATCTCCAGCTCACTCAAGTGACTAGCACAGCTGCCACCTGTACATCGTACTTTGGAGATCTGGCGGTGTCAGTGAGGAGTGTGTGTATGGCATCCAGCTACCTATAGAGCCTACACTTGCAAATATTTGGAGTTCCAGTGATGGGGATTGAAATAAACCATATGGCTAGCTGGGAAGCAGCACAAGCAGCATGAACTCTGATTTGGCAGCATTGCGGATGAGATTGTTTCACAGGATGTCTGTCCCGGCTCTATACACCTGATGTCTGAATCCATGCCATTTTGTTATTACCCTGCTATAGATATCTATCTGCCCATTGCATATCCTTTCTTCCCTGCACTCCTCTGCTATATACCGGTCCTCTGCTGATTTAACTAACACTGTTAAACTTCCATCTAGCTGTCATTAGCATCAGCTATTTAGAACCTTATGCCCTGCATATTATTACTGTCATCATCATGGTTTACTGATTTACAGACTGCATGGGTGTTAAGAAAGTTTTCAACTGTTGGTGGCACTGTGGCTCCCAGATCTATGGGCTGCAGTTCCAGTGTTCATCAGGGGGTGTCCCTCAGCAGTCGGAGGCTGACAGTCGGGAAGAGTTTCACCTGCTGGCAGCACTGTGCTTCCAGATCTCTAGGCTGCAGTTCCAGTGTCCACCAGCGAGTGTCTCTTGGCAGTTAGGAGCTGACATCATCCCCTGCAATCAGGTATCACCTGATGCTGATTGCAGTAAGCATATTTAAACCTGGGAAATGCTGTGATACTTTGCCTTGGTATTTTCTCCTTGTGCCCCTGATCTGCGTTCCTGTAGCCTGTTCCTGTCTCCTGTTCCTGGACTCTGACCCTGATCCTAATCCTGCAGCCTGATCCCTTCCTGGTTCCCTTTCCCTGTCCTGTCTTGTTCCCAGCGTCCCACTGCTTGACCCCACATGTATGACCCTGGCACATTTACAATTTGGTTGTCCCTTGCTCTGTACATATTGTATTTAGACTGTCGTTTGTTATGTTGACTGGTTGTTTGTTCACTGTTTGGGTTACAAATTGTAATATATTGGAGGTGTGTTTTCTTTGTTATTTACTTATCCTTTTAATAAATAATATTATTTACATTTTACCTGTGTTGGTACACTCTGTTGAAGTCCACACATTTATGGTCACAGTGGTCCCTGACATAATACCAAGGCCAGTCCTGAGCAGAAGTGGCTGCACAGAGAAGCCATCTTGGTTCTGTTGTTTGTAGTAAAATGCCTCTGGAGGAGGTTATTTATTTTTCTCTGCTGGTGACAGAAGATAATGAATACTGCCAGCAGACACTGAAGGAGTGTACCAGTGACCAGCTATTAGAATGTATCCACCTTGCTCATTCCCTAGTTGATCAGGGCAGTATGTTGTTTGGAGATGTTCAGCCTTTGATTCAGGTTTGAGCGGAGTTGGCTTTGACCAGTACTCCTAAAGGCAGTGATGATTTTTCTCCCCCTTCAGTATGGTTCAGGTAGAATCTCTGGTGTGGTTATTGGAGGATGACTCAGCTTATTTCTTTGAGCATTATTCAGCATGCTACCAGCAGGTGTTAATGGAGTGTATTAACACAATGCAGTCTCTTGTCAGACAGGCCACATGTAAACCAAATTTTGTTCAACCTTTACTACAGGCATGGTCAGATATATTGCACTCAGCCTCAGTCAGCTTGCAGCAACCCATTCCTGCTGCCAGAGACCTGTCTGCTCAAAGTTCTCTCTCTCCGTCACCTACAGCAACCACAGTCACAGCCCAATATACCCTACTACCAACCAAGTAACAGTACCCTGTTTCCACCTGCTGCACCTACCCTTCATTTAACCCATCTACCTCTTCTCCGCTGCCTGCAACAATCCCACAGCAATCCCCCTTAGCATCTGCTCCCTCTTTTTTTACCATACTCTAGCTATTCTCTTCCACCAGCTGCACCTCTTGCTTACAGCCATGCAGTCACTTACAGAACTTCAGTGGCTAAACCTAAGAAGAAACTGAAGTTTTTTCCAATCCACACAATCCTGCCACTATCCAATCCTGCCTCCACACCAGTCAATCTGCTCCAGTCTACCTCCATGATTGCCAATAGGGTTTGGCCTGCTTCTGACAGACCCAAACATGCTGCCCAGTCTGCTGATCCTGTGCCTGCTGTCCAATCTGCTGATCCTGTACCCGCTGTCCAGTCTGCTGATCCTGTGCCCGCTGTCCAGCCTGCTGATCCTGTGCCCGCTATCCAGCCTGCTGTTCTGGTGCCGGCTCTCCAGCCTGCTGTTTCAGTATCTGCTGTCCAGCCTACTGTTCCGGTGCCCACTGTCCAGCCTAATGACCCAATGCCTGCTGATCTGGTGACTGCTGATCTGGTGCCCACTGCCCAGCCTGCTGATCCAGTGCCTGTTGTCAAGCCTGATGGTCCCTTGCCTATTGCCCAGCCTGAAGATCCAGTTCCTGATGCCCAGCCTGATGATCCGGTACCTGATACCCAGCCTTATCCAGTGCCCGCTGTCCAGCCTGCTGTTCCAGTCCACACTGTTCAGCCTAATTACCCAATGCCTGCTGATCTGTTGACTGCTGATCAAGTGCTCGCTGCCCAGCCTGCTAATCAAGTGCCCGCTGCCAAGTCTGATGGTCCTTTGCCTGTTGCCCAGCCTGATGATCCAGTTCCTGATATCCAGCCTGCCATTCCAGTGCCCGCTGTCCAGCCTGCTGATCCTGTGCCCTATGCTCAACCTGCTGATCCTGTACCCACTACCCAGGCTGCTGAACCTGGGCCTGCTGTCCAGTCTGTTGATCCTGTGCCTGTTGTCCAGTCTGATGATCCTGTGCCTACTGCCCAGTCTGCTGATCCTTTACCCACTGTCTAGTCTGCTGATCCTGTGCCCGCTGTCCAGTCTGCTGATCCTGTGCCTGCTGTCCAGCCTGCTGATCCGGTGCCCGTTGTCAAGCCTGACGGTCCCTTGCCTATTGCCCAGCCCAATGATCCAGTTCCTGATGCCCAGCCTGAAGATCCAGTGCCCGCTGTTCAGCCTGCTGTTCCGGTGCCCACTGTCCAACCTGCTGTTTTGGTGCCCGCTGTCCAGCTGCTGTTCTGTGCCTGCTGTTCAGCCTGCTGTTCTGGTGCCTGTTGTCCAGCCTAATGACCCAATGCCTGCTGATCTGGTGACTGCTGATCTGTTGCCCACTGCCCAGCCTGCTGATTTGTGCTCACTGCCAAGCCTGATGGTCCCTACACAAATCAATACCCCTTTAAATTGGGACTTTAAAGGCAATTGCAACGATATTTCATTAAAAAAATACAAATTTATTAGGATAACCTTTACAAATGTTGACATTAATCAATAAGGTACAAAAACACAAGGGATCAGAACAGAGGTCCAATCCTAGTTTCTAATTTAATACAAAGTTTGACAATTGTGCATTATGGGACCGGGACGGTCCCATAGTTGCAAGAGTGACCAATCATGGGGCAGGGTTATTTTCCAACGTGTTTCAGAATATAACTGTAACAATTCCTTCTTCAAGGAAAGATATCGCCATCTACAAAATAAGCAAATATACAAACTAATACCTTGTATACACATACATTAAAGTAGCTCATATATAAACCTTTAGTATAGATTGTCACACTTACAGAGCAGCACAATCATTTACTTTCTCAAAGGTGCAGTTTCCCAGGGATACACCGTTCCGCCCATGATATATTTCCCATTGTGTCAGGATGATAGGCAAAAATGCCAACAACCGGTGCATAAATTACATGCAGTGGAAGGTTTCTAGGTAGATAAGAGACAATAACAAATTCAAATTTAAATAAACTTTAGTTTCCATGTTAGCTTCCAAAATTAACTTACCCTCTTATAGAAAAACTGCACACATGGGTCCGGTACTAAGACCTCAGATGAGCGTAGAGGGAAGAGGTAACCACCTCAAGGTGAGACAATCCCGAAGGAGAAAAAACCTCTTCCAATCATCCGCTCGTTCCCACGAGGTCTCCGGACCTATGGTCGTGTCAACCAAAGGTAAGGAAATAGCGCCGGCTACCATCCCCAGCGTCCTTATAAGCCGTGCATGCGCCGCCCCATAACGGGAAGTGCATCATCACGTACTCCATCATTTCTGACCTCCCGAACATACGTTCAGGAGGAAGGTAGACAGAAGGCCATGGACTATAACCGACAGCACAAGAAGGGACAGCGCCATCTAGTGGAGGGAAACAAAGTTGCCCTTTCATAGGGCACTGTCTAACCAAGCCCCAGGGCGGCACCTAGTCAGGCCACAGGGGCCTTTCTTGTGCTGGACACAATGGGAACCAATAAGCGGAAAAATGGATCAGCACCCAGGGACCCAGTCTGATGGTCCCTTGCCTGTTGCCCAGCCAGTGGATCTGGTTCCTGATGTCCAGCCTTCCATTCTGGTGCCCGCTACCCAGCCTGCTGGTCTGGTGCCTGCTGCCAAGCCTGATGGTCCATTGCTTGTTGTCCAGCCTGATGATCCAGTTCCTGATTTCCAGTCTGCCATTCAGGTGCCTGCTGATCCAGTGTCCACTGCCAAGCACGACGGTCCCTTGCCTGTTACCCAGCCTGCTGATCCGGTGCCCGCTGCCAAGCCTGACGGTCCCTTGCCTGTTTCCCAGCCTGATGATCCAGTTTCTGATATTCAGCCTGCAGTTCCAATGCCCGCTGTCCAGTCTGTTCTGGTGCCTGCTGGTCTGGTGACTGCTGACCTGCTGCCCATTGCCCAGCCTGCTTATCTTGTGCATGTTGCCCAGCCTGCTGATCTGGTGCCCACTGCCCAGCCTGATGTGCCTCTGCCCGCTGCCCAACCTGATGTGCCTCTGCCCACTGCCCAGCCGGGTGTACCTTTGTCCTCTGCCCAGCCTGGTGTGCCTCTGCCTGCTGCCCAGTCAGATGTGCCTCTGCCCGCTGCCCAGCAAGATGTGCCTCTGCCCGCTGCCCAGCTAGATGTGCCTCTGCCCACTGCCCAGTCTAATAATCCAGTGTCTATTGATCCAATGTCTGCTCTCCAGCCCGACTCTGATGATTCTTTGAACAAAGATCAGCTTAATGTTAATGACTCTATGCTTATTGGCTTGCCAGATTGTCCTACGGAGGGTAGGATTCCATCTGCGATTGGGTCTGACATATCTGAAGCTTTGTATGCCTGGTATGGGTTACCTGTTCTGCCTAAGGTTCTTTTTTTTCTCAGTTGGCTGGATTGGGTCCCTCCTATGCTACGTTGCTCCGATGGTGCCAAAACCTGGTGGTCCGGACATATACTTTACAATTGGTAGCCACGTTTACCTTCACGACCTTGGTAGTGGTGAGCTCAAATGGAGTGGTAGAGTACCATTTGTCCTACCGGCCGCTCTGCTACTCCAATCCAGGGCTACAGCAGGAGGGGCTGAGCGGTCACCTGACCTCCCCAGCTGATGTCAGAGGGAAATCTCGGCCCCTCCCACTGTAGCCCTGGATCAAAGTAGCAGAGTGGCTGGGAGTCACGTGACCGGCCTGAATGCAGCTGCAAAAAAGGTATTTAGAGCCTTCGCTTATAAAAAACACTCATACACACGGGTGTTATAAAAATGAGCTGTAAAGCTAGTACAGATGCCAGGAAAAAAGCTCCATTAAAAATGCAATTTTATCAGCCTTTTGAATTAGTGTCAATGTACATTTATCCACGCTAGCTTTTAGCCGCATTTCTCTGCCTCTATTCAAAATTAATGGTTCCCTATGGGAGCCCATTGATTTCAATAGAAGTCGCACCTGAAATCGGATCATGATGATCTGACTTACGATGCGACTTTTGTGCTGAGGATCTTGAAGGGGTACCCCCGCCAAGATGAAAAACCCCCCACTAAAAATGTCTTGGGGTTCCCCCAAGTGATACCAGACCCTTTGGTCCCCATGACAAAAAAATGGTGTGGGGTCCCCCCAAAATCCATACCATACCCTTAAGCGAGCATGCAGCCCAATAGGTCAGGAAAGGGGGGACTAGCGAGCACTCCCCCTCTTCTGTACCATACCAGTCCACATGTCCTCAACATGGGGGGTGGGTGCTTTGGGGCAGGGGGGCCCTGCGCCCCCCACCCTAAAGAACCTTGTCCCCAGGTTGATGAGGACAAGGGCCTCTTCCCAACAACCCTGGCTGGTAGTTGTTGAGGTCTGCGTGAGGGGGCTTATCAGAATCTGGAAGCCACCTTTAACAAGGGGGCCCCAGATCCCGGCCCCCCACACTATGTGAATGAGTATGGAGTACATTGTACCCCTACCCTTTCACCTAAAAAAAAGTTTCAAAAATAAACACACTACACAGGTTATTAAAGTATTTTATTAAATCAGCTCTGGCGTTTTCCCCCTCTCCGACTCTTATCCCTCCTCTGGCGATGTCTTCTCCCTCTGATGGTTCTTCTCCCTCTCCGGTTATTCTCTCTGTGCTATCTTCTCTTCTCCCTCTTCTGCTAGGTCTTCCGTCTTCTCACTCTTTTGCCGGGTCTTCTCCCTCTGTTCTTCACAGGTTGACTCAACGAAATATCCCGGTGTAATGCTGGGTCCGCCGTGTGTAATGACTTATATTGGCATGGGGCGGGCCACCTGCTGACATCATCCGTAGGCCCCACATGATGGAGGCAGTGATGTCACAGGCAGGAGACGGGGCCCCTGGATGACATCATCAGAAGAACAGGCGGAGAAGACCCGGCAAAAGAGGGAGAAGACAGAAGACCCAGCAAAAGAGCGAGAAGACAGAAGACCCGGCAGAAAAAAGCAGAGGGAGAAGAGAAGTCAGTGCAGAGAGGAGAAGAACCAGAGAGGGAGAAGAACTGGCAGAGGGAGAAGAGATTGCCAGAGGAGAGAGAACAGCCAGAGAGGGAGAAGAGGCCCGGCGCTGATTTAATAAAATATTTTAAAAACCTGTGTTGGTGTGGGGGTTCCCCTTAAAATCCATACCAGACCAAAGGGTCTGGTATCTCTTGGGGGGAACCCCATGCATTTTTTTTTTTCATTTTGACAGGGGGTCCCCTTCAAGATCCTCAGTACACAAGTCGCACAGCAAGTTGGATCATCATGATCCGACTTCTGGTGCAACTTCTATTGAAATCAATGGCCTCCCATACGGAACCATTGCTTTTTAATAGAGGCAGAGAAACGCCTGACGAGGCTTAATGCTCTGTATACAACATTTTTGAGCTTTTACTGGCGTCTGGCATTTTTACAGCTCTAGTGCTGGTACCTCAGAACGCACTTGTCCTGGGGCTTTTTTTGGAACTCAAAAACACCTTACATCTCAAAAAGTCTGTGTGTGTATGAGGCCATTGAATAACATGGAGAGGTGTTTTTAAGCTGTAAAAAAAGCCCAGAAATGCAGCTGTAAAAACGTCCATGTGTATGAGGCCTAATACAGTTCTTTATCCCTGGATAAAACAGAGGGGCTGCCAGTGAAAGAGGTGTATACAGTATATATATACAGTATCTGACAAAAGTGAGTACACCCCTCACATTTTTTTGTGAGGCCAGTGTGTTGCCAGTGGTTTAGACATTAATAGCTGTGTGTTGAGTTATTTTGAGGGGACAGCAAATTTACACTGTTATACAAGCTGTACACTCACTACTTTACATTGTAGCAAAGTGTCATTTCTTCAGTGTTGTCACATGAAAAGATATAATAAAATATTTACAAAAATGTGAGGGGTGTACTCACTTTTGTGAGATACTGTATATATATTCTGAGTATTATTATTAGACAGATTACCCCCTCAATAATGTTTCAAATAATGTTATTGCAATTTTTGCTTTAAACCTTTAAAGTATAATAAACTAAAGTTTTCTTGTAGTTCACTATTACAAACATCTCACTGCTTGTTTGGTATACATACAATCCAATAAGAGCGCCAAACAAATGTCTATGGTAATTTAATGATAGAATTTATTTATAGCAAAAAATTGATCCTGCTATCAATCAGTTTTATCATTAAATTACCTTGGACTCTTGGATGTTTGTTTTGTGCTCTCATTGGATCATATGTGTGGGGATTTTCAGCTCTGGGTCGTTTTCCCTTTTTTCTGAGGGTGGTTCCCATTTTGTGGAGTGCTAAATGGAAGCCAGTGTGCCCAGTGACAATTTCAATGACCCTCAGGAAATCAGAATCTAGTTCCCTTTTCTTCTTGTGTTTGATGTACATACCAAAGCTAAAACTACTAATTTTGTATTGATTTACTTGAAAACTGCTTAAAATAATGTGAATAAAATCTACCTCTTCCCTTACTTCATTTACAGTGTGGTTTTTTTTTGGGAAGTAGTATATTTGTGTTTTTTTCTGTATTTGATTGCTTTTTGTACACTGTTACTTTACATATTTTGCATACTTTATTTTTACATTTCTTGTCTGTTTTTCCTTTCTGTAAAAAAAAAAAAGTAAAATAATGAGGCTCATGGGACACACAAAATGTGTCCAGAACAATAAAAAAGAAAGAATCTATAATCTCCGTAGGCAATTTAAAGTCAATTACATTGTTAAAAAAAAGGATACCTTTATCTCCTCATCAACTCAAATGCTTTCAAATACATTTTGCTAAAGTTGTGGCCATTTCTGTGTCTGTAAGTGATTTAGACACATAACACCTTGTCCTGAGTACAGAACATGGTCAGATGCTGCAAATTTCTGGAGCACCCTACTTTATGTAAATCTTTTGTAACATTTAACTGAAAACCTTTGTTTAAAATATGATAGGCTGTTACATTTAAGAGAAGTGAATGTCCTTAAATGTAATTAGATTTGAATCTTATAATCTGTTAATGTAATTACATTTGATATTAATAATTCAAGTATAGGGAGACATCCACTGAGAGTCACTGAGCCAAATTAAAAGAAAAAAAAAAAATGCTAATACTTTTATTTGATGTACCATTAGAGTGGGCAATGATAGTGAAAGTTTTGAACAGGTTATGTCTGGCCATGTGCCAAAAAACGACTATTCAAGGTTTTACCTCACCGTGAAGGCAAATCTGTAGGTATATTGTTATCTATCACTTTTATTACATTCAATTACTTATTAACTATTTGGATTGTTTTCTCTTTATGATAAAGATGGAATTTTTTTATGATATATGTGTGTACATATATGTGACATGTTCATTAATTTGTTATGCATTTTTGTTCCTAAATAATAGTAATAATAAAAATAGGAAATGACTATTTATGGAGATTTTATTATTGACAGTGTAATGAGTACAATCTGGTTCTTCATCCAGCAGGTGGCACTGTTGTTCTATGTATAATTCAAAGAATTACTGCAGAACTTTTGGGTGCAACACTTACTTTTATAACAAATGTCTGCAGAAAATAAATGCTCCAGCTGCATGCTGGTTGTGATAAATAATTAGAAGAATGTTTACAGTCATAAACTTGTAGTTATGTGTACATTTTTCAAGCATACAATTAGTAACATTGTATGAAAAGCCTCATGTAGGGTTTAAACACATTATCATGGTTCAATTATGTTAAATGTTCAAAGAAATCAGAAGCATAAGGCACTTAAGAATTTATGAAAATGTAATAAAATAGCTGCTTGGGTGCTAAATTAAGTTTTGCTAGGGTCTTATTTGATATCGTATTTTAAAGTAGAATTAAAAGTGAGTAGAGGTGATGTAAACAGAAGCACATTTTAGAAACCTCAATAAAAACCTTTCAACAATTTATGTGTGTATGTGTGTAGGTGTCAGGGGGAACATTCCAGCAGACAGAATGGCTGTTCTAGACAGCCTCCTACACATAGGCACAGGCTAATTCGTATTTCTGTTCATGCTCATAGAAAGTGTGCAAGTGCTTGCGTACATAGACATGCGCATATAATCTGTTGCTCACACAAATGTATCTGTTGCTCGCATTGGTGCCAAGCGTGCTATTTAAACTGAGCCTGTGCTATGCTTCAGTGTTTTTACTCTGCATCTGACTACTGTTACCGATCCGGCTTGTCTTGACTTCTCATGATCTCTGCCTGCATTGATTGCTTGCCTTTGACCACACTTCTGCCTATGCATCTGCACCTGATCCATCCACCTGTGTATGAGCCAGTTCATCTAACTCTGCTTCTGTCGCTACTGCTGCTGGACTGCCCGTTGCAAGCCCCTGCCTATATTCCACTGGTGTCCATCCAACATTCCTGCTCCGTTGTGATCTATTGATGGTCTCAGCCTGCTCCTGTCTCCTGCTCACTGGTGTCCATCCGGCACTCTTGCTCTACTGTGGTCCATTGATGGCCTTCCCTTGCTTGATCCCGAGGGTCCGTTCAGCCCGACTGCTAGCAAGAGCAATGGGCACTCCTGCCACTCTGCACTCCTGCGCTACCTGTCTGCTCTATCAGGGGCCCCAAGTCTGAGGTGTAAGAGAGGCCTACCTCATTGTATCGGGCTCTTCCACCAGGTACGTGACAGTAGGTGTGTATCAGTTCAGTGTGATTGTTTAAAACTGGGTTTTTTTGTAATCATTGTTTCTATCCCAACTGGAAGTATTCCTTCTCATTTTTTCATCTTGTGATACTAGAACTAAAAAAATAGGTAAATGGAGTTCACTGGGACAGAAAGTCGCAGAAAAGCTGAACCCCAGGCAGCTGTAAAAGAAAAAGACACAACTAAGTGGATTCTTTTTACAAACATGTAGGGTAAGTACTTACATTTTTCTTGATGTGGCCTCCTGAAATTTGCTGTACAGCAGAACTCCGGCTGAACCAAAGCTCTGACCAGCGACATCTCTGATGAAACTTGAAACCTTGTGTGCAGTGGATCAACATCTCCTGTGACCCATGTGTAAACATTTACCATCACATTGCTCACAACAAATCTCATACTTTGTGAGAGTGTGGGGGTGGAACTGGGACTGGAATTCACCCCAGCTCAAGTACAAAAATGATTCAATTGACACACACTTACTCTATCTATTCCAAAACATCCTACATTTTTATCATGCTGTTATAGGACCCCTGTGAAGCTTTCTAAAATCACCCCAGGCCTGAAATTAGACATGTGCAGAATGAAAAAATTTGTTTAGTTTAGTTTAGTTTCGATTCGTTATTTAACTAAATTAGTTTAGTTAAATTAGTTGCATTCATTACA
>BLSH010496819.1:44205-61461 GCA_018402905.1 Glandirana rugosa
GTCATTCTACTCCCCAGACCCGTCCTTTCCCAATTATTACACGGGGGGGGGTATCACACTATTCTACCTTTCCTGCCCAGACCCCTCATCTTATCACACTATGGGGGGAGGGGAGGGCACATTATTAACCCTTTCCTGCCCAGACCCCTCATCTTATCACACTATGGGGGGAGGGCACATTATTAACCCTTTCCTGCCCAGACCCCTCATCTTATCACACTATGGGGGGGGGCACATTATTAACCCTTTCCTGCCCAGACCCCTCATCTTACTGTAGGCCTCTTTATCCTCATCCTTCTTACTGACACCCAGCAAGTTAACCCTTTGCTGCCCTTCTGGCCCATTGCCTGGTAATATGGTCTTATTATGGTGGGTAGGAGGGTTACGGACACATGGATAAAATAAACGCCCCATTTCACCACATTTGGGGGTTACCTCCCCCCCCATTATTAGAAGGCGATTGGTGCACCCCATTGCTGGCACCAGAATTCGGGTTATGATGATCCGACTTGCAGCGCAATTTGTGTGCTGAGCATCTTGAAGGGTAAAAAAAATGTACGGGGGGTTCTGGTATGGATTTTGGGGGGACCCCTATGCAAATTTAAAAAACAAAATGTCATCATGATCCGACTTCTGCTATTCAAATCAAGGGGCCATAGGGAACCACTGCCTTGAATAGCGGCATGAGAAACGCGGCTCACAGCTGGCGCCGGAAAACGCGCAAAAACGCTGAAAAAAGCCACTGAAAGCTGCTGACGTTTTCAGGGGTTTTTTTAACGCGCGGTGTGCATGAGGCCTTCCAATAATTGGTAAGATTTGGCCTCCCTGGCTCCCGGCGGCGTTTGGCGTTGTATCTCCTGCACGGTCGGCGCCGCTCACCTCGCAATGACTGCCTTCAATTAGAAATTTAACCCGAATGTGAAAGCTGATAAAATTGCGGAATGCGGTGGTTGAGCCGCTCTCTTCCCGTTGGATGTTCCCGATCACCGAGGATTCGACATGCTTTAATAAGGTAGTGCAGCTTCAAAAGACTTCAAAAGGCCCGGCAGTCAGCAGTCAGCGGGGAGCGCGGGGCGCCGGTGAACTCTGATTGACCCCCTTCTCTTCCAGCAACACCGCCTCCTGCATTACAATCTTCTTTACCCGCTAAAATCTCACCAATTTCCGTCACCATGGAAACTGGCCTACAAATCTGCACATCAGCTCTCTGTTCCTCTGCCCAGATCTCCTCGCCACCGCTCTACCCCCAATATTGGGTGCCAAGCCTGCCAAAGTCCATTCATCCAACTTCCCACGCTGGAGCCACTTCACCGCCCTCCTCTCCGCTTTATCTCCACTTCCAGATGTCCACCGACTGGCCAATCCCAGCAAGACGAGGAGCGGAGACAACGGCCAGGTCAGATTACCCGCCAACTGCGATAAGTGGACTCCATACTGGTAGATTCTGGCCACACGCTTGGCACGAGTTCATCCTATGCCCACAGTACTCCTGACCATTGTCAGTAATCCCATCTATGATGTGGTCAGCACCAGGCCGCTCATACCGCCATCATCCTGCTGAGGGTCAGGACCACCAGAAACTGTCCTGGAAAAGTCTGCTCATAATAGGAAGTATTGGGACGCCGGCCTTTACACGCACAGGAACTTTAATGGCCTCCAAGTCTTAGTCCGTAGGGTTCAATATTGAGGTGGCCCACCCTTTTAACAGCTTCAACTCTTCTGGGAAGGCCGTCCACAAGGTTTAGGAGTGTCTATGGGAATGTTTGACCGTTCTTACAGAGGTCAGCCACTGATGTTGGATGAGAAGGCCTGGCTCGCTATCATTACTCTTCAAGTGTCCATCTTCTATCATCACATCACCTTCCATACAATACGTAACCATCATGGCTGCTCTATAACCTCCAAGTGTTCATCTACTATCATATCATTACCTTCCACACAATACTCCACCATCATTCCTTCTTTACATAGCCCAGTGTCCATTCACTATCCTCACATCACCTTCCACACAATGCTCCACCATCTGTGGTCCTCCACATTCTCCATTATCATCTCAGCACCTTGCTCAGTCTGCCATCAGTGCTCTTCTGGACACAGCAATTCAAATTAATCATTTTCTATATGATTTCAGCCTTTACCGCAGTGGCGTGGAAGTTTCCTCAACTGTTCTGATGATAGCCCTCCATTAAGTCTGTGTATATTTACCAATCTAACCCCTAGCTGTTCTTCACCAGGGATATCTAGGGAGATCTAATATCTCCTCACAAATGTCATTACTCTTCATTCATCACCAGTCTTTCTACCCACCAGTCCATCATTATCAATTCATCTTTACACCCCATGCTAGCCTCCCATCACGATGAAATTTCAACACATCTTCCAGTATTGGTCCCCCATCTTACCACCTTTCCATCCCACAAACCCAACCCCCATCTTACCACCTTTCCATCCCACAAACCTAACCCCCATTTTACCACCTTTCCACCCAACAAACCAAACCCCTATCTTACCACCTCTCCATCCCACAAACCCAACCCCCATCTTACCACCTTTCCATCCCACAAAACCAAACCCCTATCTTACCACCTTTCCATCCCACAAACCCAACCCCCATCTTACCACCTTTCCATCCCACAAACCCAACCCCCATTTTACCACCTTTCCATCCCACAAAACCAAACCCCTATCTTACCACCTCTTCATCCCACAAACCCAATCCCCATCTTATCACCTTTCCACTAAACAAACCAAACCCCCATTTTACCACCTTTCCACCCAACAAACCCAACCCCTATCTTACCACCTTTCCATCCCACAAACCCAACCCCCATCTTACCACCTTTCCATCCCACAAATCTAACCTTCATTTTACCACTTTTCCATCCCACATAACAAACCCCCCCATGCTACCACCTTTCCACCCAATAAACCAAACCCCCATCATACCACCTTTCCATCCCACAAACCCAGCCCCTATCTTACCACCTTTCCACCCAACAAACCAAACCCCTAACCTACCACATTTCCACCCAACAAACCAAATGCCCATCTTACCACCTTTCCTCCCAACAAATCAAACCTCCATCTTACCACCTTTCCACCCAACAAACCAAACCCCAGGCTTACCACCTTTCCACCCAACAAACTTTACCCACATCTTACCACCTTTCCATCCAACAAACTAAACCCCCATCTTACCACCTTTCCACCCCACAAACTCGACCCCCATCCTATCACCTTTCCACCCAACCCCTATATTACCACCTTTCCATTCAACAAACCAAACCCCCATCTTACCACCTTTCCATCCCACAAACTCAACCCCCATCTTACCGCCTTTCCACCCAACCCCTATATTACCTCCTTTCCATTCAACAAACCAAACCCCTAACCTACCACATTTCCACCCAACAAACTTGACCCCCATCTTACCACCTTTCCACCCAACAAACTTGACCCCCATCTTACCACCTTTCCATCCAACAAACCAAACCCCCATCTTACCACTCTTCCACCCCACAAACTCGACCCCCATCCTACCACCTTTCCACCCAACCCCTATATTACCACCTTTCCATTTCCATTCAACAAACCAAACCCCCAACTTACCACCTTTCCACCCAACAAACCCAACCCCCAACTTACCACCTTTCCACCCAACAAACCAGACCCCCATCTTACCACCTTTCCACCCAACCCCTATATTACCACCTTTCCACCCAACAACCCAAACTTCTAAGAGGTGTTCCAAAGTCCTCCCTTATCATTGCCAAGCCAGCATCTTCTCATCAAATTCCCCTCTCACTTGTTTGTGGTAGAACATTAGCAATAACCAGAAGGAAATCCACCTTGGACTCTGTCCTATCATTAAGGACCACTCATACCCCACACAATTCTGAGACTATTCACCAGCCCATAACAGAAGTTCAGAGCAATGTGGCTCCTCGGTGTACCAAACTTGTGAACTTCCTCTGTGCACCGAAGCCTTGGAGTATTATTTCATGATTTGTTGAATGATCTTATTAACCTTCCTGTGGTAGGAAAACCTATATTTAGACAGCAATTCTACACACAGGACCCTTGAAGCCCCTCCCCCCCTTTCAGAGCCTGCCCGCAGACACTAACGCCCCCTGTGGCCGGTGATATGGTAATCTCTTCCCACCAGGCCTCAGCTCAGTGATCAGAAGAAGAGCGACTCTACGCATTTCACAATGGAAATTTTGCCCCCTCTTATGAAAAGGCAACAAAACAAAGAGATCACCCAATGGAGCCTCCATTCCTGGGGAGTGCTAGATGAAGTACTTGAAAAGCAAACGAACTTATGTTTTATGCGTTTTTAAGATGTCTGACAGGGTACAAAAGTTCATCTTTAATAGGGAGGCAACATAGAATGCTTAAAGCTGCATTCTGACACAGAATTCTTGCCTTGCTGCTTTGAAGTGCTTTCTGATATTCCATTCTGCCTGAAGATACTCGGCATGTTTATGCAGCAGATGGGGGGGATATTCCCAGGATGCTCCTCTCTCTGTCTTCCATCGCACACCAGACACCGCCATTCTCTGCCTCTTAACTCGGTGAGATTCTTAAAAAGCAGCCGGGCCCCCCGGGAGGGAGGTGGGAGACTGAGCCTTTATTATGCATCCTAATTTTTCTTATTTAATCAGAGATTTTTTTTTATCTGGATAAAATTATTCCTGATAAGTCCAACATGTTTGGAAGCCACTTTAGAGAAAGATGATGGATAAAAAGCAGAAGTTTACAGGGGAGCAAAAGGTGACAGATTAGCATCTGTTTGAAAGCGAGTCGCATCAAGTTTACGCTCCATCAAGTCCACAAAGTTGAGGGAAAAAACTGCCGATTTGTTGGGGGAGATGAAGTTCAACAAAAACATCATTTTCGTCTTGTTGCGTTTTTTTTATTAGCGGCTTTGAAAAATAAATACGTTGTGAGTTCCATTGTTTAAACTTGATAGTCAATCATCATGGCTGCCTGCTAGTTGTCTTCTAATCCCCTTCATTCAGCAAGTCTTCCATACATCATTCCTAAACTATGACATTCCATTATCAGCCCTGGGCCTCACTCAGTGGACCACCCAATGCTGCCAGTCATGAGACCCCCAAGTGGTCCCCTCCAATGCTGACAGTCATGTCACCCAATGCTGCCAGTCATGGGATCCCCGAGAGGTCCCCTCCAATGCTGACAGTCATGTCACCCAATGCTGCCAGTCATGGGATCCCCAAGAGGTCCCCCCCAATGCTGACAGTCATGTCACCCAATGCTGCCAGTCATGGGATCCCTGAGAGGTCCCCTCCAATGCTGACAGTCATGTCACCCAATGCTGCCAGTCATGAGACCCCCGAGAGGTCCCCTCCAATGCTGACAGTCATGTCACCCAATGCTGCCAGTCATGGGATCCCCGAGAGGTCCCCTCCAATGCTGACAGTCATGTCACCCAATGCTGCCAGTCATGAGACCCCCAAGAGGTACCCTCCAATGCTGACAGTCATGTCACCCAATGCTGCCAGTCATGGGATCCCCGAGAGGTCCCCTCCAATGCTGACAGTCATGTCACCCAATGCTGCCAGTCATGAGACCCCCGAGAGGTCCCCTCCAATGCTGACAGTCATGAGACCCTGAAGAGGTCTCCTCCAATGCTGACAGTCATGTCACCCAATGCTGCCAGTCATGGGATCCCCGAGAGGTCCCCTCCAATGCTGACAGTCATGTCACCCAATGCTGCCAGTCATGGGATCCCGAGAGGTCCCCTCCAATGCTGACAGTCATGTCACCCAATGCTGCCAGTCATGAAACCCCCGAGAGGTCCCCTCCAATGCAGACAGTCATGAGATCCTGAAGAAGTCTCCTCCAATGCTGACAGTCATGAGACCCCCAAGAGGTCCTCTCCAATGCACACAGGCATGTCACCCAATGCTGCCAGTCATGGGATCCCCGAGAGGTCCCCTCCAATGCTGACAGTCATGTCACCCAATGCTGCCAGTCATGGGATCCCAGAGAGGTCCCCTCCAATGCTGACAGTCATGTCACCCAATGCTGCCAGTCATGGGATGCCCGAGAGGTCCCCTCCAATGCTGACAGTCATGTCACCCAATGCTGCCAGTCATGAGACCCCCGAGAGGTCCCCTCCAATGCTGACAGTCATGAGACCCTGAAGAGGTCTCCTCCAATGCTGACAATCATGAGACCCCCGAAAGGTCCCCTCCAATGCTGGCAGTCATGTCACCCAATGCTGCCAGTCATGGGATCCCCAAGAGGTCCCCTCCAATGTTGACAGTCATGTCACCCAATGCTGCCAGTCATGGGATCCCCGAGAGGTCCCCTCCAATGCTGACAGTCATGTCACCCAATGCTGCCAGTCATGAGACCCCCGAGAGGTCCCTTCCAATGCTGACAGTCATGTCACCCAATGCTACCAGTCATGGGATCCCCGAAAGGTCCCTCCAATGCTGACAGTCATGAGACCCCCGAGAGGTCCCTCCAATGCTGACAGTCATGGGATCCCCAAGAGGTCTCCTCCAATGCTGACAGTCATGTCACCCAATGCTACCAGTCATGAGACCCTGAAGAGGTCTCCTCCAATGCTGACAGTCATGTCACCCAATGCTGCCAGTCATGGGATCCCCGAGAGGTCCCCTCCAATGCTGACAGTCATGTCACCCAATGCTGACAGTTATGAGACCCCTGAGAGGTCCCCTACAATGCTGACAGTCATGTCACCCAATGCTGCCTGTCATGGGATCCCCGAGAGGTCCCCTCCAATGCTGCCAGTCTTGGGATCCCCAAGAGGTCTCCTCCAAAGCTGACAGTCATGTCACCCAATGCTGCCAGTCATGAGACCCCGAGAAGTCTCCTCCAAAGCTGACAGTCATGTCACCCAATGCTGACAGTCATGAGACCCCGAGAAGTCTCCTCCAAAGCTGACAGTCATGTCACCCAATGCTGACAGTCATGAGACCCCCAAGAGGCCTTTTCCAAGAAGAAGATGGTTCAGGAAAAGAACCCAACAATGCTCAGTGACAAGAGGCAGCTGCAAAGGCAAACAAAATCTCTGGATGTAGAAGAAGCAGATGAAACGCGTCGGGATGATGAGGGTGGATTGAGAGTCGGCTGCAGCTCTCCATTGGAGCCAAGCAGCTTCTACTTTCCATTTTTCAATGAAGCTTTACCAATAAAACCTGGAAGCTGATTGGTTTCTATGCAGAGCTGCACCACATTTTGCACTCTCCAGTTTTAGTAACCCCCCCCCACTATTGCACATTATTCACTGTCTATGAGCTCCTCTCTGAAGGTGGACATTTCACTTCACTTTCTCCATCAGTTGTGTCTGATCCCCCCCAAATCCCGGGTGTGCCTTCTGTAGAAGAATAGAAACCTGAATGCCCCCTCCGCATCGGCCCCTGGCAGGGTGGTAGTGGGCGCAGAGGGGAGGAAGTGGAAGGAAGGAGACTTTGGTGCAGCCCAAGGTTGAGGCCCCTCAGGGTTTCTCATCGGTAGGTGGGACGTAATTTGGCCTCCTTATGTGATTTTGGTTTATGGAGTTCCAGAACTTTCTACCTCCAGAGAGATGAAATGAGACTTTGCTCTCCTATCTTCTTCCAGCTAATTGGTCCTCCCTGCGTTCTTCTAAACTTGATTGTTTCTGTGAGATCTGTTATTTTATTTTTTCTTAAGATGATGGCCCTCCAAGGAGATAACCTTCCAGAAATGACTATTATTAATAGACTGCAATCTCTGGCACTGCCAAGCCCAAGAAGACGAGGGATCAATAATTGTCCATTTCTACACTGGAAGGAAATATCATCGTCTGTAGGAAACGTCTTCCTTCCAATGCCTCCTCCCTCCTTCACTTGGATTCCCAACAGAGAAATGAAACTCTAACCTAAGAGTTCACCCATTCCCAGTCCCGGATCTGCCGGTCATTGGGAGGAGTGTGGTCTGGCCTGTGCCCGGCTGGCACGCTCTGCTCTGGTGATGGGTACTGACCTTGTGGGTTTCCATGGGCACAGCCCCCTAAGCAGGCAATACATGTGGAGTTTTGATTGAGTCATTGAGGAGATACAATGGTGGTTTCCAGGGCTGCTGTTAGAAACCATAGGGCCCCATACAACAAACCTGACAGAGCCCCTCCAAATAAACACAGTTTACTATGCTTCACGTATGGATGATCAGTACCAATCTCTCATTGTGTTCATTCATGTGACAATATTTACCAGATTCTTCCCCCACTCTCCATCCTCAAGGATCCTATTGTGTTCTTACAGCTGCAGAAAGGAGAGAAGGGAAGCAAACAGCGCAGCAGGGGGCCTGGACAGCAAGGGGGAACGTATGGTTTACAGGAGCGTGATTGTTACGGTAGGGATGGGGGGGGGGGTGATTACTGAAACCGATCCCCTGTATGTCCCTCTCTGCAGCAGCTGAAAGCCAGCGAGAGGGAGAGGAGAAGAAGCCGGATTTTAGCTGCTGCAGAGAGAGACATACAGGGGATCGGTTCTAGTAATTGCCCCCTGCCAAGCTGATTATCCTCCCTGCCCACATCTGATTCACCCTGCTGCCTGGGCCCCATACAGGAGGGCCGGTGGTACCCCATTATCCACAGCCCTGGTGGTTTCCACCAACCTCAGAGAGAAGTGAAGCCAACAAACCTCATTACATTAAACGTTCTGCATCCACTGCCTACCAAACGTTGTCAGGGCTGGTGCAAGGATATTTGACACCCTAGGTGAAACATCCTTTTGCCGCCCAGCCCTTGGCTCCACCCAACTCCACCCCCTTTTCCCTGCCCAGCCTGATCAGCGCCAATCAAATGCAGCCTCACCACTGCCAATCAATACAGCCTCACCTGTGCCCATCAAATACAGCCTCATCTGTGCCCATCAAAAACAGCTTCACCTGTGCCCATCAAATACAGCCTCACCTGTGCCCATCAAATACAGCCTCACCTGTGCCCATCAAATACAGCCTCACCTGTGCCCATCAAATACAGCTTCACCTGTGCCCATCAAATACAGCTTCACCTGTGCCCATCAAATACAGCCTCACCTGTGCCCATCAAATACAGCTTCGCCTGTGCCCATCAAATACAGCTTCACCCGTGCCCATCAAATACAGCTTTACCTGTGCCCATCAAATACAGCCTCACCTGTGCCCATCAAATACAGCTTCACCCGTGTCCATCAAATACAGCCTCACCTGTGCCCATCAAATACAGCTTCACCCGTGCCCATCAAATACAGCTTTACCTGTGCCCATCAAATACAGCCTCACCTGTGCCCATCAAATACAGCTTCAACTGTGCCCATCAAATACAGCCTCACCTGTGCCCATCAAATACAGCCTCACCTGTGCCCATCAAATACAGCCTCACCTGTGCCCATCAAATACAGCTTCACCCGTGCCCATCAAATACAGCTTCACCTGTGCCCATCAAATACAGCTTCACTGGGGGTGGGGGTGGAGGAGGGTATTTGGCAGATCAGTCACTATTTCTTTATACATTTGGAAATGGCATGTGATAATACAATCTCAGTCACACAGTGTCAGGGCATGAATCAATGCAGAGCAGCCAGTGACAGAACAACAGTGGCCAGGCGCCCCTAGGTGGCAGTGTACCCTAGGCGGCCGCCTACTCCCCCTAGTGGTAGAGCCGGCCCTGAACGTTGTATATTGGTGGAAACCTCTGATGCTCCTGAAATTTTGTATTACAATTTGCAAAATAAATGGAAACTTTCAGATAAAATATATTGCACAGCGTGTGTGTTGCCCTTTAGATAAAGTCCAGAATATCCGTGCTCCATGGTGGAGAGATTTCATCCTTTTATATGGTCACCATGGGCGCTCCACCACCCATCACACCATCTGCCCACTGGAAAACCCGACCTTTGTAATGAGTGGGCCACCATGCGCCTTCCCCTTTAACCTTGGCATTCACCATCTCTCATGGATTTCTCCCAATTCACCAACAGACCGCCTTCCCTTCATTCCATCCTAAATGCCCCGTCCGTGCCCTCGGCTGTCATGGGCGCAGCCGTACTCTCCAGGTCTTCCGTCCAGCTTCAGACTCTTTGGCCGGTTGATCGGCTGAACTTTGATGATGTCACTGGAGTCACATGATCACAGTGCAGAGCAGGGGCGTAACGATAGGGGTTGCAAGGGTTGCAGTTGGAACCGGGCCCCGTGCTCCAGGGGGCCCATGTGCCTCCCTTGTACCCCTGGATAGGAGGGATGGCGGGGGTGGCATTTAAAGGAACCAATCTCCTCCATTTTCCTCCTAATGCAGGGGATTGGTTCCTCTATGCCGCCCCTGCCCCCCTCCTATCCAGGTTACTTGTCTTCTGCTGTTCCCAGGGTCCCTGTGTGCTCCCCTGGTCCCCCCACAGAGCTGCTGTCTTCCCCCTCCTGTAGAAGATGAGTCATGATGGAGAGATGGGAACGGGTCGGTAAATTTGTCATTTACCCCCTCCTTCCTTTTCTGAATGGACAGAGTCAGTGATTGGTAGCAATTGGCTCATTCATAACTGAAGCATAGTAAACAGTTTTTACTATACTTCAGTTTCTGAATGAATGGGAGGCTCGGTGCACAGCTATTCGTTTATTCAGTGGGGCCGTAATAAAGGGCCCCATGATGGGAGTAAAGGGCCCCAGGATGAGCGGGAAGAGAGAAGGGCCTTGGCCAGGAGTCAGGGGGGCCCTTCATAATTTCTTGCACCGGGGCCCTGAAGGTTCCTAGTTACTCCTCTGGCACAGAGTAAATGTGCGGCTCAGGGTACCTTGGCACTGGCACGCCAGACAGAAGAGACCAATAGGGTCCGTCATAAAAATCCCATCTGTGAGTGTTTTTTTTAATACCACTTTAAGATGTTTTCGCAGTTCTCACGCTGAGGGCCAGCAGGCCATGTTTTCCAGATTGTAGTCTCAGCAGATGGGGAGAGTAACTGAGTGGTGATTGGTCAGATGAAGTGGGCACTGTGGCGCGTTCTGGTAAAGTGGCGCCTCTCTATAGATGGCAGTGATGGGCTCTCTTTGGTTGTCATGACTCCTCTCCCGCCAGGCTGATCAGGGTTCAGAATTGTTCTTCAAGCTATTTTTGCTGTGACAATTTCACAGTCAGTTTCCATCATCGGAGATGATCCCGTATCTCGGCACTTTCCGGAACTTTCCATCTCAATGAACAATTCCTGAGCAGGTAAATGCAGAGGCAGCGCTCCTCGCAATGACGCCGCTTGTGACACGCTGATAGCTGCACTTACAAGACGGATGATTATGTGGCTGCCCATCTGTCAGTGCCGATGGCTCCGAGATCTCAGCTAGAGAATACAGATGTGGTCACTAAGGAGGAGGGCATGCGGGGCCCCAATTGTGCTCCGGGGGCCCCTCACAGACAGACAACCAGCCAAATAAAAATGTGTCTGTAGATTAGAGTGCAGAATGTGCGATGCCATGAAACGCACAGCGGACAGTTTATTGAAGACGGTAAAATACACGTTTTCTTAGCCAGCGTTCCTTCTCCATTCCCCACCTCTGCTGTGAATGGATTGTGCTCAGTTTAGTGTGACGGATATCACCTCTATCTGTGACCTTGCTGGGATACGGAGGGCAGAACCCTGACCTCAATGAGCCTATCAAGGAAAAGCTACACTGTGAAGACTGGTGGAGGTCACCTACAGGAAGTGACATCACTGGGCGGTGTTGTCACTTCCTGTACAGGTGGAAGGATGAAAATAATCAGGATAGTGACAGTCTAACCGCAGCTAAAATACAGATAATAATCATTAGAGGGAGCAAAACAACAAAATTCTGAATCTCCCTCTGTATGCGAGCAGGAAGGCGACCTCCACAAGTCATCACTTTCATTCCCTTCCAACACCTTTCAGTCGCTTCCAATCCATTCCAATACCTTCCAATCCCTTCCAATCACTTCTAAGCACTTCCAATACCTTCCAATCACTTTCCAATCCCTTCCAATCACTTCCAATCACTCCCAATTCCTTCCAATCACTTCTAAGCACTTCCGATACCTTCCAATTTCTTCCAATCTCTTCCAATCCCTTCCAATCCTTTCCAATCACTTCCAATCCTTTCCAATTTCTTCCAATCCCTTCCAATCCTTTCCAATCCCTTCCAGTCCCTTCCAATCCTTTCCAATTGCTTCCAGTCCCTCCCAATCCCTTCCAATCCCTTCCAATCCCTTCTAATCCTTTCCAATCACTTCCAATCCTTTCCAATTTCTTCAAATCCCTTCCAATCCCTTCCAATCCTTTCCAATCCATTCCAGTCCCTTCCAATCCCTTCCAATTCTTTCCAATCCCTTCCAGTCCCTTCCAAGTCCTTCCAATCCCTTCCAATTCTTTCCAATCCCTTCCAGTCCCTTCCAATCCCTTCCAATCCTTTCCAATTTCTTCAAATCCCTTCCAATCCCTTCCTATCCTTTCCAATCACTTCCAATCCTTTCCAATTTCTTCCAATCCTTTCCAATCCCTTCCAATCCCTTCCAATCCTTTCCAATCCCTTCCAGGCCCTTCCAATCCCTTCCAATCCCTTCCAATCCTTTCCAATCACTTCCAATCCTTTCCAATTTCTTCAAATCCCTTCCAATCCCTTCTAATCCATTCCAATCCTTTCCAATCCCTTCCAGTCCCTTCCAATCCCTTCCAATCCTTTCCAATTGCTTCCAGTCCCTTCCAATCCTTTCTAATCACTTCCAATCCTTTGCAATTTCTTCAAATCCCTTCCAATCCCTTCCAGTCCCTTCCAATCCCTTCCAGTCCCTTCCAATTCTTTCCAATCCCTTCCAGTCCCTTCCAATCCCTTCCAATCCTTTCCAATCCCTTCCAGTCCCTTCCAATCCCTTCCAATCCTTTCCAATTGCTTCCAGTCCCTTCCAATCCTTTCTAATCACTTCCAATCCTTTGCAATTTCTTCAAATCCCTTCCAATCCCTTCCAAACCTTTCCAATCCCTTCCAGTCCCTTCCAGTCCCTTCCAGTCCCTTCCAATCCCTTCCAATCCCTTCCAATCCTTTCCAATCCCTTCCAGTCCCTTCCAATCCCTTCCAATTCTTTCCAATCCCTTCCAATTCTTTCCAATCCCTTCCAATTCTTTCCAATCCCTTCCAGTCCCTTCCAATCCCTTCCAATCCTTTCCAATCCCTTCCAGTCCCTTCGAATCCCTTCCAGTCCCTTCCAATCCCTTCCAATCCCTTCCAATCCTTTCCAATCCCTTCCAGTCCCTTCCAATCCTTTCCAATCCCTTCCAGTCCCTTCCAATCCCTTCCAGTCCCTTCCAATCCCTTCCAATCCCTTCCAATCCTTTCCAATCCCTTCCAGTCCCTTCCAATCCCTTCCAATCCCTTCCAATCCTTTCCAATCCCTTCCAGTCCCTTCCAATCCCTTCCAATCCTTTCCAATCCCTTCCAGTCCCTTCCAATCCCTTCCAATGTCTTCCAGTCCCTTCCAATCCCTTGTATCCCTCCAGGCCATTGATTACGGGAGGTTGGAATTTGTCAGAATCTGTAGCCATCACATTGCCGGACTCTCCCTCCAATTTTAGGATGAGTCCAATCCCCCTCCGTCTTTTACCGCCAATATCGGGTGCATTTCTACATGAAAAGTTTGAGACACGGGAGACTGGAAGCGGATTAATAGAGCAGAAAATCCTAAATGATGTGGAAATAATTTCTTAAATCTTAAGTAAAGCTTTCAAGGTGTTTAATTGTATAATTTGGGCGCTCTCCTGTTTGTAAATTGCAGTATCAAGCGGCGGAGAACGTTTCTGGACGCCACAAACAATTTGCATTCAGAGCAGCGTGGAGCGGACGGAGCAGCTTCAGAATCTCGAATAAATTAGGAGGATTGATTCTGGCTGAGCGGACGCCTGCCGTCCCCGCTGATGGCGGCCCTCGCACGCACGCACGCTCGCACGCCACCCCCCCCTTCTTTTTGCTGTCCGGTGGTGACCTCTGTAGAGATGTGAGAGGCACAAACATGGCCGACCTCCAAACTTTCCTCCAGGAATACATCCCTCCTCCGGGCCCTGGCCGCGTGCGCCTGAGGGTCGGGCTATGGTGGACGCACACCGGGGAACGATCCCAAATCCAATACCAGACAATTCATGGGCAGACGTTCATCAGATGCCATCAAACCTTCCACCACCCTCTGGAAGTTCTCTGACCATCTTCTCATTGGGCCCTTTAATAGCGGTGTAATAACAATCCCGCAGGCGTCCAGGCTGGGACCCGGTCACGGTATAAATAATTCACTGAACATACTATACTATATATAATATAAAGGGTCTTTGACATCCGACATGCTGAGGGGAGGTCCTTAATGACAAGTCATAGTGAAAGAGACTCCACCCCTCAGCTGCCCCCTCCCACCAATGACAGTACAGCCTTCAGTTCAGAGTAGGAGGACAGCTAGGGGCCATCTGGCTTAGGTCATGTGATCAATGCTGATGGTAAACCAGCCTATAAGAGCAATGGTCCCTCCTTTCATCAGAGACCACTTCATAGGCTGCCTCCAGATGGGTGGGCAGCACTGGAGGGAGCTTGGAGAGGCATTTCCTCCTGGAAAATACATATGTCAGCCCCTCCACCGATCTGCACTCATCACCACAGGACTCGTAACATAGCTTTGTGTGATCATTGGAGAACGAGCGAGGAGCGTCCGCCCTCATCAACACCAGGGAGGAGGGTCGTAGTGTTCCTCTGGTAATGATGAGTAACCTGCTAGGGATGTGCAGCCTCAATGGCAGGGCATTATGGGAGAGAAAGCATGAGGAGATGAGGAGGAGGAATGAGGACAGGAAGAGGGAGTGAAGGAAGAGGGATAAAAAGGGGCCCCTAAGGCAGGTAGGGGAACCATGTCCACCCTCTAGAAGGAAGGGTTAGAGGGATAATAAGGGGCACACAATAATTAGGGGCCCTAAGGCGGGTAGGAGAACCATGTCCACCCTCTAGAAGGAAGGGTTAGAGGAATAATAAGGGGCACACAATAATAAGGGGCCCCTAAGGCGGGTAGGGGAACCATGTCCACCCTCTAGAAGGAAGGGTTAGAGGGATAATAAGGGGCACACAATAATAAGGGGCCCCTAAGGCAGGTAGGGGAACCATGTCCACCCTCTAGAAGGAAGGGTTAGAGGAATAATAAGGGGCACACAATAATAAGGGGCCCCTAAGGCAGGTAGGGGAACCATGTCCACCCTCTAGAAGGAAGGGTTAGAGGAATAATAAGGGGCACACAATAATTAGGGGCCCTAAGGCGGGTAGGAGAACCATGTCCACCCTCTAGAAGGAAGGGTTAGAGGGATAATAAGGGGCACGCAATAATTAGGGGCCCCTAAGGCGGGTAGGGGAACCATGTCCACTCTCTAGAAGGAAGGGTTAGAGGAATAATAAGGGGCACACAATAATTAGGGGCCCTAAGGCAGGTAGGAGAACCATGTCCACCCTCTAGAAGGAAGGGTTAGAGGAATAATAAGGGGCACACAATAATTAGGGGCCCCTAAGGCAGGTAGGAGAACCATGTCCACGCTCTAGAAGGAAGGGTTAGAGGAATAATAAGGGGCACACAATAATTAGGGGCCCCTAAGGCAGGTAGGAGAACCAAGTCCACCCTCTAGAAGGAAGGGTTAGAGGAATAATAAGGGGCACACAATAATTAGGGGCCCCTAAGGCAGGTAGGAGAACCATGTCCACCCTCTAGAAGGAAGGGTTAGAGGGATAATAAGGGGCACACAATAATTAGGGGCCCCTAAGGCAGGTAGGAGAACCAAGTCCACCCTCTAGAAGGAAGGGTTAGAGGAATAATAAGGGGCACACAATAATTAGGGGCCCCTAAGGCAGGTAGGGGAACCATGTCCACCCTCTAGAAGGAAGGGTTAGAGGGATAATAAGGGGCACACAATAATAAGGGGCCCCTAAGGCAGGTAGGAGAACCATGTCCACCCTCTAGAAGGAAGGGTTAGAGGAATAATAAGGGGCACACAATAATAAGGGGCCCCTAAGGCGGGTAGGAGAACCATGTCCACCCTCTAGAAGGAAGGGTTAGAGGAATAATAAGGGGCACACAATAATAAGGGGCCCCTAAGGCGGGTAGGGGAACCATGTCCACCCTCTAGAAGGAAGGGTTAGAGGAATAATAAGGGGCACACAATAATAAGGGGCCCCTAAGGCGGGTAGGGGAACCATGTCCACTAGAAGGAAGGGTTAGAGGAATAATAAGGGGCACACAATAATTAGGGGCCCCTAAGGTAGGTAGGAGAACCATGTCCACCCTCTAGAAGGAAGGGTTAGAGGGATAATAAGGGGCACACAATAATAAGGGGCCCCTAAGGCAGGTAGGAGAACCATGTCCACCCTCTAGAAGGAAGGGTTAGAGGAATAATAAGGGGCACACAATAATTAGGGGCCCCTAAGGCGGGTAGGAGAACCATGTCCACCCTCTAGAAGGAAGGGTTAGAGGGATAATAAGGGGCACACAATAATTAGGGGCCCCTAAGGCGGGTAGGAGAACCATGTCCACCCTCTAGAAGGAAGGGTTAGAGGAATAATAAGGGGCACACAATAATTAGGGGCCCCTAAGGCGGGTAGGAGAACCATGTCCACCCTCTAGAAGGAAGGGTTAGAGGGATAATAAGGGGCACACAATAATAAGGGGCCCCTAAGGCAGGTAGGAGAACCATGTCCACTAGAAGGAAGGGTTAGAGAGATACTTGAGGAAAGAAGGCGTCTGAGATACATAGAAGTCAGGGAAGGAGGTGGGAGAGGGGCTTTGTCTTCACGGAGAGGAGATATCTGAACCGGGATGAAGACTCCGGACTCCGGGATCTCTGTATGAAAATATAAGTTGATGAATTATTTATTAGAAGATGGTTGGGGGAGGCATAGAGAGGCTCTCTCTACATTCTGCTCCTCATATCTATTGATCAGTGAAGTTGTCCTGCGTTCTCCTCGTCTGTATAAAGAAGGAATCTCCTGAACTAATCACTGGACGTCTTCTTGATTTACCTGTACAGACGGTCCTTATGGACAAGAGATGCTGAGTTGCACGGAAAGCGACCGTGCCAGAGATCTCTTCCCAAAGTTTAGGCCATCAGTGGAGCGTCACCATAAATTAAAGAGAACCTGTCTGGACTGCAAGATAGGAGCACCTCAACCTCTGTTGGGGATCCAGGGAGTGAAGCCACCCTAAATCTTGTCAGGAAACCAGAGGGTGAACCCACCTTAGATTCTGCTGGAGGCAGG
>BLSH010496824.1:0-20934 GCA_018402905.1 Glandirana rugosa
GTTGTCCGTGCGATCGTTCGGGTTCCGTCCGGACCCGGACCCGGACTTTGTCCCGAAGTTCGGACGGACCAGCAGAACCCGAACGTCCAGGTGTTCGCTCAACTCTATGTACAAGCCAGTCAAGTTCCTCCACCCCAAACTCACTCATCCATGTCTTTATGGATCTTGCTTTGTGCACTGGCCAAAATCAGGAGGGGTGATTATGGTGTGGGGTTGTTTTTCAGGGGTTGTTCTTCACACTTGTGCGACTTGAAATTTGTGCAATTTTACCACAATTTGCCACAATTTTTTCTGCGATGTTTTGCAGTGATTTTGATGTGATTTGAAGCAATAGTTGTGTAATCCTGAGGTCTATGGACCTCAAGTCGCATCAAAGTCTGACCAAAGTAGTGCAGGGACTACTTTGAAGTCACTGTGACTTGAAGTCACACAGATATGAATGGTACTCATTGAAAATCATGGGGAACGACTTGTCATGTAACTTTGCAGTCCCAAGTCGCAGGAAAAGTCGCACAAGTGTGAAAGGGGCCTAAAGATGATTTCCAATGAGCACCATTCATATCTGTGTGACTTCAAAGTAGTCCCTGAGCTACTTTGGTCAGACTGTGAAGCAACTTGAGGTCGATAGATCTCAGAATTACACAGCTATTGCTTCAAGTCACATCAAAATCATGGCAAAAAAATTGCAGCAAAAAATTGCGGCGAATCGCAGTAAAGTCATGCGACTTTCAGGTCGCACAAGTGTGAAAACGGCCTTAGCCCAGGTTCACATAGGTGTGATGCAGGAACCAGCACAATTTCAGCACCAGTTCCTGCATCGCACCTCTCCCACGGGCAGTTCACACTGCCTTCTGTGAACCACTGTGAGTGTCAGTACAATATTAATGACACCCCCAGATTGGTTCATAGATCACAGTGCTAACTGTGGATTTCAATAGGAATCAGATTGCATGAGTGAGGACACCCATGCGATCCCATTCTGGTGCGGGAAAAAAAAGGTCCCTGCACTGCTATAGCTGCAAAGGGTTGGCTAAATCAAATTTGGACCCTACAGACTAAGACTGGGATGCTATTAAAGTTCATGTGTGTAGAAAGGCAGACATCCCAATACTTTTTGGCAAGATCACAGATTGTGCAAGATTTGCAATGGTGGTGGAACCCTCGTCCACATACATTTATATAAAACTTGGGGAAGGACATGAGTTATGTTTAACAACACAGGAAGAGCTGACAGTCTATCTACAGGATGTGGCATCTTTGGGATTTGAACTTATAAACCCCAGGTTTGCTCAGCAAAAGTGCTAAGTCCTTAGCCACATTCATGGAGCATCCATT
Organism: Glandirana rugosa; assembly: GCA_018402905.1. Classification (NCBI taxonomy): domain Eukaryota; kingdom Metazoa; phylum Chordata; class Amphibia; order Anura; family Ranidae; genus Glandirana; species Glandirana rugosa. The sequence goes on from BLSH010496824.1 coordinate 1,336, forward strand.
GCTGTGATGCCAAACAGTCCTGAGTCTCAGGGATGCAATAAATGAACCAATGCAGATGTGCTGTTGAAGACTGGGTAACCATTGAACAACCCGTTTCTGGCATATGCCATCTGTTTTGAAGGTTTGTTATGGCTCAGTACTGTGAGCATTCTGCTATAGAACATCTCTCATTTTGGGGCATTTGGCTTGGTAAGAAGCTGCAATTATTGCTGGATGGGAAATGTTATGGCTGATTATAACCCTTGCCCGTAGAAAACATGTGACACAATTTGCAATAGTGGTGGAACCCTCCCACACATAAATATTACATTTAGACATAATTTTGGTAAGGACATCTGTTATGAGAACAGAAAACCTCTCTACATGAAGTGATATGCTCGGGACGCAAACCCAGAACCTCTATGTTGCTAGGTAGAAGCATTAAGCTGTTAGCCACCAGTCTGCCTAGTGTGCAACTCTCCTACACATAAATACACATATACTGCATTTCTTTGGACATATAGGTGGTGGAATTACATTAGTCTGATGTTTATTCTGTATTATTTGATGGAGCTTGGAGTGTAGAACAGTGATATTATTGCAACAGCAATGGTATTGTTTGTGGTTTGTGAAGATACCTGTGTGAGTTTGGGAAAAGATTTTAATGAGATGAACAGCAACAAGCGAGAGACAGAGAAAAAAATATGAGAAGATTACACATTCTAACATTCTTAAAAACAAATTAGATTATGAAATAGCAACATTGTTGCAGGGACAATTTGTTTGAGCGAAAGATACATTTCATCTCAGCATGAAAAGGTTATCTTTAGGGAAGTTACAATTGTACCATTAGAATCAATGGCTGAAACTTTCATTGGGCTATATAGCACGAATTTGCCTTCTCAAGAAGGCATATTAGCCAAAGCGAATTTGTGAATTTACTATAGAGCCCTCTAAAAAAGGCATGGGAGTTAAAATGAGGGAATTTTCTTGTCTGAGCATTCTCAGTTGTGCTGGTGAATAGTCAGGAAAAAAGGGGGAATTTGGCTCTTTTCAGACTTTCAATGATATTTCAGGTTATACATCACTTTTTTAAACAATTTAAAAGCAGATCATCATTAAACAAGATACTACATTTTTAACCATTTAGGTGATCAGATCATGCTGTAAACATTATTCCCATGTGCAATTCCCTTGCTTCTACCACAATTAGTTTATTAGTCAATCACTGTTGTCTGAGCGCCATTGTGATTATCTAGAAAAAAAAGTTCATGGATGTTATATGATTAATACAGTTTTGCATCATTTTGATTATCTTTATTTATCAGTTTAGCTTAATCTGCAGTGCTCATTTAAAGATAATATATGATGGACTGGAGATCAATTGTACATTTTAGTTGTTTTTACATTGATACGATTACAAACTGCAGAGCTGTTCGCTTTGAGGCACAATTTGTCTGATTGGAACATCGTCTGATAAAGGATGAGACACTGAGATGAGTCACCGCTAATGTGTCTTGGAGATGTGTAAAAAGACGATTTTCAAAGAAGATGGTAAAACACATTATAAAGTGGGGAGTGAAGTTCCTTTTACTAATGTTCAGTCAGCGAGTACTGTGGTGCACTTGCCCATACAACATTTGCTCCACTTTTCTTGTGAATACATTTTCACTACATTACACTCTTTCCTGTGGAAAGTGTTTAGGTGCTGGGTGTTTTTATATTCGGCACCTGTGGAAATCAAGCTTAGTTATGGCATATAGTAATACAAATGCATCATAATTCAATAAAACTACACAAAGTAATAAAGCATTCTTTACAGACCAACATCTCCTTGCAAGTGCTAGTACAGAGGTGCACAGCAAGTTCTCTCCACAAGATCTTCTAGCCATTTAGCTGTTGCTAATCACAGTTTAATATGTCGCCTAGCTTTTAGAAAATACACTTCCTCCTAGGAAACTGTTCACTAAATCAACTTGTGATTCAGTAATAACATAGAACCAGTACAGAACGCCAGAACTTACAGTTAGGAAACATATGTATGCAAGCTTTTTTTTATCCCCTTAATACTTTTTTTGTATAGGTTGTTTGCTGTTGTTAAAAAAAAAAAAAAAGAGATCCTGTTCTTTTAAAGCATTATCAATAGCATAGTGCTTGTGCAGTGCTATTTGTCCCATTCTATGCTGTAAAAAACCTAGTTTACCCTGCCTGTTCCTGTGTGTGCTGACAACTGTAATCATGAATGCTGATCCATGATACCGTGGTCGGTTTATGAGCCTCGGTCATCCCACTGTGTGGTCAGTCTCTCCCTCTCTGCTGCAATATTTAACATAATGACTATCCTCTCCCTTTATAAAGACGTAAACTACAGTGTGTGTGATTTTTGAAAATGATAATTCTAAATATCTTCTCTCACACTGCAGCTGCATGGCCACGTGATCTCCCTAGACTGGCTGGCATCAGAGGGGAATATTGGCCCCTCCATCCGCTCCCCTTAGATTGGTGAAGGAGAGAGGAGGGGGTCACGTGACCGCACAGCGGCGATGTGAGAAAGGGTATTTAGCATTATCATTTTCAAAACACACGCTGTAGTTTATGTCTTTATAAACCAGAGGGGATACCAGTAAGTTATTACTGTGACTTTACAACCACTTTAAAGCAAACCTGTCACAAACCAGTTAAATTAAAAAAAAAAGAAAACCATGACCAAATGCTTAGTCAGAGCTTTCAGTGAAACTTGCATAATAGATACAGACAAACGTATACCCTTTCCAGCAGTGATTGAGCTTAGCTCTGCCTCATCCACCTCCTGAACTTATATGTCATACCCTATACCTTTCTGTTCTGGTGGTGCATTACATTATGAGGTAAGTTGCATGCATTTGAGTTCATTTTTGTGTTAATGTATGCATTAAAGCCTCTTTTTAGGCCACACCCTCCCCCAACTCCTTGTAACTAGTTCCTGGCATAAAAAATGAAAAAAAAAACTCTACTTAAATGCCCTTTACTCAAAAATCCCTGGCCATGTGACATTCTGGTCCCACGTCTTCTCTTTTCTACCATGCACAGGAGGCCAAGCCCTTCTTTGGTTATCTATTCCGCCATCGCCACATTCAAGAGTACAGTAATTGAGGAAGAGTCACAGTGGGGGGAGAGTTAGCAATGCGCTGTAGAATCTTCACAATAGTGAAGTTATCTCCCACTTACCACAGCTATCCAGTCTGATCAGTTCAGTGCACTCACTGTGTTGCTGCTGTGCACACTGTGAATGACTCTGGTACTACAGGTGAATTGAGAACCTTTTTCCCGATGGGGTTGTAATTGAAAAATGGTCTCACCGCTCAGAAGGTTGACCGTGTATGGTGGTCCACATCGAATTGCTGGAATATGTTGTAAACATGGAGGAAAAGGCCAGTTCAAAGCCTACTGAAGCAAAGTATCCTGCTGCTGTATGGCCAAAGAACATGGATAGATGTCAAATCTACTGGGGGAACACAGTGCCCGTGGTGTGCTATCCGTGATATATCATCACGGGCATAATGACATCCTGCTGACCTGTTTCGTTACTCACACAAACTTCATCTGAGCTTTAACTATTTGAACTGGCCTTTTCCTCCATTTTTACAACATATTCCAGCAATTGGATGTGGACCACCATACACAGTCAACCTACTGAGTGGTGAGATTGTTTTGCAATTACAACCCCATCAGGGGAAAGGTTCTTGTTTTACTTGCAGTACCAGAGTCGTCCACTGTGTCCACAGCAGCAAAGCAGTGAGTACACTGAACTGATCAGACTTGGAGAACTGCGGTAAGTGGGAGATAACTTCACTATTGTGGGGATTCTACAGCACATTGGTAACTCTCCTAGGCTGTAACTGATCCTCAAGTACTGTACTCCTGCTTGGCTCTCTCCTGTGCATGTAAGGAGGACTATGTGTGCCAGTATTATTGCTTTAATGGGGAATTTGTAAACACTGGGGTCTGAGCACGGATCATCCTACCCATACTGATCTGCAGTTTGCCCTATTTTTGCCTCTTATCCTGATATATGGACAACCTACTTCGTAGCTATCATGGGGCTTGTGCAATAGTATGAGTGTTATAGATGTTTACTCTGGGGTGCACTAAGCTTCAATAACAACGTTGTTATATTTTAAATTGGTGATGTGGTGGCAGTTGGATACATTTTGTATTATTTAACTTTAATAAACATGCTATTTTTTCATAATATCCCTTGCTCCTTATTGATGATTGCTTGGGAAATCCCCCTTGCAGGTGGCGCTGGCTCACCTGAGGCATGGAGTCTAAGCAATAACCAGTTTTAACAAGAGCTTCTGATAGTGGAGATGGGTTTTGCAGCATGCTAGCATTGGGTAGCGGTCCTCACAATTACCCCACCAGGAGGTGAGCAAGCAGGGGTCTTACAATAGATGTAGCAGGTTGGGGTCAAGAGGAAGAACAGTTGATGTATAAGCCAAAGGTCAGTAAAGAGTGGTATTGAAGAAACGGATGGCAGTTGAAGTGCATGCAGAATGATATTGGCTGGAAAAGAGCATAATAATCTGGCAAACAGAAAGTGCAGAGACATGTCTCAAATACAAAGTTCATGGGAGTAGCAGGGAGTTCAAGTTTTAACAAAAACAAGATCTAAGGTAAGGTTATTCAATGGATCAGGAAGGAAGTTGACCAGCATTTCAAGAGGCACAGTAAAAAGGGCTGCTCCCAAATGCAATAGAGGTCCGGGGTTAAGATCCAAATCCTAACAGAGGTAATGTTTCTTCATCTCCAGATCATATGGTCAGCAGCAAGGTACATATAAATCGTTTGCAGCCCACTGGGTGACTCTGCTGGCAAATAGGAAGAATAGAGGACAGGGCACACTGCTGGAACTGATTCAGCCACCCTGCATTGTTACAGGTTATGGTGCCAGAGCTGTACCCTCCATCTTCCCTCAATGCTGTCTTCTGCTGAGTCATTATCTGATTCACCAGTAAGCATTTATGAGGCTATGCAATGTTTCAGGCAAAAAGATACCACTCAGTGCTGCAGCTGGTATGCCTAGTGGACAAGAGCCACACTGCGAAGGGATTATTTCAGCACTGCAAAGGCAGGCCAAAAGATTTTTTAACCCTGAGACAACTTGCTAGGAATGGTGGTGTGTGACAAAGGCACCAACCTGTCTATCCTTTAGCAGGGAAAATCGACACACATACCATGACTGGCACACATCCTCAATCTGGTGGTGCAGCTGTTCCTGGACAGGTACGCTGAGTTACAAGATTTTCTGAGGCAGGCCAGAAGAATCATTTGAGGCAGCTCTATCCAGCCAGTGTTTGGCTGGGTGAAATTCAGCGCAAATTCCATCTGCCCTAAAATCACCTGATCTGTGACATACCGATGGTAAGGTGGAACGCAACTTTGACCATGCTGTAGCAGAAGCACATGCAGCACAAGGCCATCAACAAGCACCAATGAGTGTATGGTATGAGGACAGGATCAGGAGAGCTTAGCTTATTTTTCCCATGCCAGTGGCTGCCGGTACATAAGACATGCACTGTATTGTCACTGTTTGAGGAGGCAACAAGCATGCAGAGTCATGATAATGAATGCATCAGTAACACTGTACCAGTTGTGTTCAAGCTGAGGCCACAACTGGCACAAGAAGAGGAGGAGTATAAATTCTGTGGCAGTGTTGAGGCTGGAGATGACATGAGGAAGTTTTCCAGGATTGGGATTCCTTCCTCCCAAACCCTGGGAGGCGTATTTGGCGGTGGAGAAGTAGCTCAAGACAATGTTGTTCTCAGCAACCATGAACACGACCTCCAGAAATTTACCTTATCGCCCTCATGCTCCAGAGTCTGAAAAAGGACACTAGGAATTGTGGCATCAAGAAGGGGGACCATTGGTTGACAACCTCTCCTTGATCCACATCCTAGAGCTCATTCTGCCATAGCAGAGAGAGCAGACAAGGATGCGCAGAGGAAACATCTGGAGGATGCGCTACAAAAGAAACTCCTTCCCAGAGGCTGGTATGACAACATCTCATGGATAAAATTCCTATGAACCTTCTGTTGGTAAAAGGAAGAACAGAGGTGGGGCGACTGCCTGAGCAATGCCTTTTCAAATTCTCTCAGTGTCCCGCTATGTCTGCTCTCAGCATTTATCAGCAGTGGCTGAATCATTTCCTAGGGACAAGAGCAAATGTAGAGATCCCCAGAAATGAATGCCCCCCTTGACTACTGGTTTGTGGGGATGGACCAATGGCTAGAGCTTTCCCAGTGTGCATTAGAGCTGCTGCACTGCCCTGCAGCCAGTGTGCTCTCTGAATGTGCGTTCAGTGCTGTGGAAGGCTGTGTGACTAGCAAAAGAGTGCAACAAAAAGGTGGCCATTTGCACTCAGGCACTGACTTCCTGTTGCATAAATGTGATTGAGATGGGTAAAAGATGGCTTCAGCTCCTGTTCTCCACCTATAGAGAACTCTTCAGATGTGTTTCACCCTTTTTGTTGCTTAATCATAGTGACCTCCCTCTATGATTAAGCCCCAAAAAGAATGAAATGTGTCTGAGGAATTCTCTACAGGTGGAAAACAGAAGCTGAAGCCATCTTTTAGCCATCTCATTCACATTTATACAACAGGGAGTTGGCATCTGTGTGCAGACGGCCACCATTTTGTTGAAGTCTGTGGAACATGAAGAAAAGGCTGGACAGCCGCTCTCTGAATCCAATGTGTTGTTTATTTGTAGCAAGGTAAAGGTGCAGTTACAAAATGGGGGTGAACCACAAGTCCCAACTTACGCGTTTCGCACCGTGGGCTGGTGCTTACTCATAGCATGACTTTACAAGGTGAATGCCAAGTATAAATACATGAACCAAACAAAAAAGTGATACATGTGTTTGCAATCAATTAATTAATCAATCAACCAATGATTGTCTACAGGTGAGGAGTGACTGACAGTGTATATATAGTTTAAAGGTACCAATACATTGAACAATTTTTTACCCAAATCTGTATACAATGAGATCTGATATAATAAAGTAAAAGAAAAATCAAAAAGACAATTTAAAAATCAAATTTCAAATTTTAAATGCTTTCTGGTGGTACCCAAGATAAAAGGAACAAGGATCACAGGCATAAGTCTAGCTGTATGTAGTTGAAGGCAAGTAAACAACAACCTAGTTTACCAATGACCATATAAAATCAAATCAAAGAAACTCAAGCCAACTGATCTTCAATCTGCAACAGCGCATGCCAGACATCCAGCCAATCATGAATCTAGCATACACTAGATTGCACATAAGATCCGTGAACCTTTAACACTTTATAACTGCCAAAATAGTGATATTAGCCTAAGCACATCACCAGTAAGGCAAATTGTAAGTAAAAAACAATAAACAAAAGAGGTTCATGTACAAATGCATGCGAACATCAGGCTGCAGGAGGAAGACACCACAGAGACCATTACATCAAAAAAACGGAATAGTTTCTCTCTCATATTAATGTAGTCAGTGTGGATACCTCCCCTGCACCCAATGCGCACATACAACGATAGCAGCATCAAAGACAACCCGACTGCACTCATGTACACTCACCGATGTCCTGATGCTAATGTAGGAAGGAGAGTCCGTGGGCCCATAGACTGTGCAATCATTCCAATGATCAACGTCTACTCAAGAGTCAAGGCTGAGCTACAGCCTCCCTAGAGGCAACAACATAATAAAGAAAAAACCCACGCACAAAGTCCATGGACCCTCCCCCTCACCACCATCGTAGACTAGCAGAAAATTAACCCTTACAGCTGCCGGAAAAGACCCAGGGATTATCACACTGACCACTGAAGAGCGACAGACTGAAAAGCTGAACTTGTGAAAAGAAAGGAGACAAAGCAGGAAGAAAACGAGGGGAATACCAAAAATATCAATAGATAGAGGTATGAATGGAGAGACCCACAAAAGAAAAGAGAAAAAGAGAAAAAAAGAGAAAAAAGAGGGAGAAATAGGAGTGGGACTATTCATAGAAATGTGACCCGTCCCACTCAAAATTCAAGCCAGACGGCTGCCTAGTATTCATTTTAAAGATCCAAAAGACCTCTCTCTTACATAGGAGCCTAAATCTGTCACCCCTTCTAATAGGCACAACCACCTTTTCCAAACCTTGTATACGTAGCCCACTTACATCCGTGTCATGGAAAAGATTCTAATGTTTCGCAACCTTGGTGGACTTTTTGACTGATATATCATATAAATGGTCCTGTAACCTATCCCTTAATCTCTGGATTGTGCGACCTACATATTGTACCGAACATACCTCACAGGTAATCAAATAAACAATGAACTTGGTATTGCAATCAATGAAGGTGGTGTTTTTGAAGTAATAGTTAGAGGAACAAGAACAAATTATATCTCTCTATTTCACATGTGTACAGCAAGAACAGTTATTGGCTCCATATTTATAGGTACCCCCAAAATGGAGCCAATGGGGTTTGGATTTTTTACTGCTAAATAAAGTGGGAGATAAAGAATCACCTAACGTTAGGGCTCTACGAGAGACACATTTAACCCCTCCATTTAAAATCTTAGTATAAATGGGATCATTTAAGAGGACAGGAATATATCTATTCACTATCCCCCGAACAGAATTGAATTCCCTAGTATAAGAAGTTGAATATAAAAAGTGGGGAAGTGGTGATGCATATAGACAAAAACAACCGTCATGTCCAAATGAATACATTTGGCATAAATCTAAGGTACCCTACCATTTATACATATCTTTCAACTATGGTATTCATTTTATACCTTACATATATATACCTACATCCTTTTTTCTCTTTAGTACAATCCACACGTTCTGTGTGGGTGAGCTGGCACAGCACTTTGGGCCCCTTGTGGTCGCACAATATTCCTGTGTCCCCCCCTCCGGGGTGCAGGCACCCCCTGCTTCCATCTGGATTCCCTTTGTCCAGATCTTCACGGGCTGACATTGACTTGGTTGTTGGGTGCCACCAGCATATATGTAAGTGCGTTATGCTTTCCCCTAATGAACGCTTATTTACCTTATTTACCTAGTTTATTTCATTATTTTATCTCTACAATACGTTTATACCATACATTGTCTTATTTACGATTTGATTTTGCACAGACAGTTTACTTTTGTTGTACTTGATGCCTTTATAACCCCTGAAGAAGGAATAACCGAAACATGTTGGGACGTTTGTGATATTGCCCTTGGACCCTGCCATCCACAGTGGTCACCCCAGTGTGCATATCCCAAATGCATCGAGTCCAACTGTCTTTGTGCTGACTAATTTGTGGCACTCTGTATTTTATATTTTACATCCTACATTTTGTTATTCTAATTACATTCATGTGCATTTCTGCAAATTGATGAAACATGTATTGTTTTGTTTGCTTGTTTCCCTTTTTATCCATCAATATAATTTTTTTTTATGAATAAAATTATATCTTTTTACTCTATTTTCTCGCTCTTTCCTTTTGGAAATACCTTGACTACTCGATCCGCCTTAAAAGTCCAGGGGGACAAATTATTTATTTGGGATTTTCCCATTTATTAGTTGTTTGTATTCATTTGAACGTGGCGGTTATTTTAGTCTGTATGCATCACCACTTATCCACTTTTTATATTTTGCATTTAGGGTAGCAGATACCCATTACATCCCCTCTCTCGTTTGTGGTGACATAGACTCAGCGTTCATTTACTTTGTGGTTTTTTTTTTTTTTCTTTTTTTCCTTCCTTCTCTTCTTCCTTCTCCCTACTATGGCTGAATATCAAGGTGATCAGTGGATTTCCTTTATGTCCAATCTTCATGATGAGTTTGGTAAAAATGAAGCAGTAGAATCTGTTATTATATCTACTTATATTAACCTTTGTCAAATATTAGAGAAAAAATCTTTGTTATATTGGCACATTAAGAATTTCCAAGATTATATCAAAGAGGATATTAATCCATTCGGCTTATGTGTCCAAATTTTTCCTTTGTTTGAGATTGTAGACCCCAACTTCAAACAGCTGTGGGAAAACAATCTCAAGTTATGTTCAAAAAATATGATGACACTGTTGATTGACGAGTATGGTAAACGTATGGCAGAGATGGACAAACAGATTGACACGATGCAAAAAACTCTTGCTCCATATCATACCCATGCACTGGTGTCTGATTTAGAGAGCAAACTAAAAATTAATTTACAAAAATTCAATAAAGATATCCTAATAAGCAAGGATAAAAAAATTACACCGTGATCTCAAGGCCTTCAGAGAGGGGAGGGCCTATAGATGGCATCATTCTGCACAAAACAGACGAACATCACAAAGTAATGGAAAAATCCATAATTATAAAGAAAACTCTATAACCTCTATGTACTCTTCTGTTTCTCCCTCATCATCTCTAGGCCAATTGAAAAACCAGCGACGCTCCAAACGCCGCCGACAAGGAGATAATTCTCATGATCATTCTCCTCCATCGGATGAATCTCATCCGAATGCGGGTAATACACGCACCAATATACACCAGCATAATGCGCATACCAGAACCCCCGCCCCCCGTACCACACACCCCATACATGGTAATGCACACTCCTCATTTTCTGCTTCCACCACTTCCTATGCTCAAACCCCTATGCGAGGGACTTTTTTAGACCAACTGCGAACCAAAACACAAGCTCATCAAACCAAGACCAAATCCACCAAGAAAATCAACACCAATCCACCACACTAAACGTAGTTCATTTATCCACATACTCACTATCACCTGATGAATTAAATGTATTAGCAAGGGGCTTAACTTTCTGCCCTGACTTTCACCTGAATAAGTTTGAAACTATTAAAGACATCTATCTGTTCATTGGGAACCTATTATTAAAAAGTTTATATGCCAAGAAAAATGTGGCGCTCACTATACCTACACCCCCCCAACTCCAATCCCAACCCCCCCCCCGATGTGCAAGCCCTGGATCTTCTCATATCTCTTTTGGAGGAAAATGGGTCTGCAGATCTCGATGACTCCATAGACCTTGAAAGCTTGCTGGGTATGGCCGACATTGTTTCGGCCAGTCCTGGGCAGGCTGTGGTCTCTACTCTCAAAAAACTTTAATCTCTTTACCCCCCAGTTCCAACCACAATGCGGCCACTTTTCTAAAAATGGTTACTAAAGACATTAATTGTTTACCCACATCCTTTGATTCCTCGTCCAATTTTCCATTATGTGAACGCAATGCACTCAAAGCTCTGGCCTCTAACACCGACTTGGTGATCAAACCATCTGACAAGGGAGGTAACATCGTAGTTATGAACAGCACTGACTATGTCGATATGTGCATGTCCATACTAAATAATCCCGATTGGTACCGTCCTATCTCCTCCACCTTAATTGATCGATACTCCAAGGAGTTTTATACTTTCGTTGACAAAGCTTATTATTACAATATAATATCTAAACACACATGGGAGTATATACGTACCAGTTACCCACGCACAGTAACCTTTTATGCGTTGCCCAAACTCCACAAAAATTCTAAAAAGCCCCCTGGGCATCCTATTGTCTCAGGGTGTGGCAATCTTACTGAGAATTTGAGTCACCTTGTTGATAATCACTTAAACCTCTAGTGGTTAAACTTCCTTCATATGTATGCGATACCATTCATTTTTGCAAATTCTTGAGGGCCTCCACGTCGATGGCGACATGATCATGGTCGCCATCGACGTCGAGGCCCTATATAGCACCATTCCCCATACAATGGGTCTCGCAGCTATCAGACATGTATTGACTTCATTCAACCCCCTGGATCCCCAATATGATGAGTTTGTGGTCCAGGCTCTCCAGTTCATATTGGAACATAACGTTTTTTCTTTCAACGGCACCCACTACCTGCAGGTGCAGGGGGAAGCGATGGGGATGCCGTGTGCCCCATCATATGCCAACCTGTACCTGGGGGAGAGGGAACGCCAACTTTGGCATGACCCTGGCATTTCTGCCTATGCTGAGCACATATTGGCATGGCATCGTTATATTGATGATGTATTCATGTTGTGGAGAGGCCCTGTTTCCATCCTACACCAATTTCTAGCCTTTCTTAATTCAAATGAGCTTAACCTACATTTTATAATCTCATATAAGTCCCACGAGTTACCCTTTTTGGATGTTATTGTACGGAAGGGCCAAAATGGGCAACTACTCAGCCAATTATTTTGCAAACCCACTGCCGGAAATTCTTTACTTCATGCCAGTAGTTTCCATCCGAAACCACTTCTGGCTTCTATCCCCTATAGCCCGTACCTTTGAGTGCGTCGCAATTGTTCTGACGAATCCTCTTTTCTACAAGAGGCTAAGGAATTACAAGTGCGACTCCTGGAACGAGGCTACTCCGGAGCTTCCTTGAAGCGTGCCTTCAGGAGGGTCCGAAGTATCCCCCGTGCTGATCTTCTCAATAAGAAAAAAATACCCCCTTCGGACCCAACTACACGAATAGTCACTACCTACTCCACTCAGCACAAACAAATCAAAGGTATCTTGGGCAAATACTGGCATCTTCTCACGATGGACTCCCAATTATCTTCATTTGTCCCTGATGCACCAGCCGTGGCCTACCGTAGGGCTCCCTCGGTCGGCGACAGATTGGTTTCTAGTGAATTCAGTACCCACAGGAGAGACCCATGTATACATCATCGTACTTTCTTCTGTTGGGGGTGCCACTATTGCCAATATATGGATAGACGTAACAAAATGATACTGCCCAATCGACAAGATTTTCGTCCTAAACATTTTGTGAATTGCAAAACTCCCGGCATTGTTTACCTCCTCTCCCTTTGTGAATGTGGAGGTTACTATGTCGGTAAAACCAAAAATGAATTTTGGAAGAGGATATACCAACACACCTTGTCTATAAGCAAACGTGACCCTGACACTCCTTTAGGTCGACATACTGCCTCAGTTCATCCCACCCTTCTTCCCAAAGTCTATTTTCTAGCTTTGGATCGGATCTACTACAGTTCACGCGGGGGTGACTTCAACAAACAGCTCCTCCAGCGTGAACTGTGGTGGATCCATACCCTCCAGGCTACATCTCTCCCTGGACTCAATGAGATCTGCAGTTTCAAACCCTTCCTCCCGGCCTTCACATCGGGGGGTGTGAACTTACTTTACAATACACCCACACATTTTCATTATTTTCCCTCTCTGGTCTCTCCTTCCCTTTATTCAGCCCATCTCTCCCCCCCCTCTTCTTTTCCATTCTTCCCCATTATTTATTGTCTATATGCTGATTTGCACCCACACTCCCAGCATTACCAACCTACATGCCCAATCCATCATTCACCGCCGGGGGTCGCATGTGTTCCCCGATGTAGGGGCATTTGTGCGCCACCTGGCGGGTAGGCTCCACTGGAGCTTGCCGCTTTGGCCTATTGGCCGCCTTGGTTGCTCCTTGTCGGAGCAAGCTTTTTGTCCTAACAGCTTGCCATCTGCTCGGACGCACCCACCGGCAGAGGTCCGACGCGTGACGTCATCCCGCCCTCACGGCGGGGTCACGCCACGCGCCGCTCACTCCGGAGGGACCCCACGCGTTCGTTCGTGCGGACTTAATTGCCCGCACTCTGCGAACGGCCAGCACCTGTCAGTGTCTTCCCAGATTGGCTGCCGTAGACACTCTGTCCATTTATAGCCAGGTCAGTACTTAGCTGCTCTTATGCAGCCCGTACTCACCCCGACCGCACGGACCAGGTAATGTAACAACAGGACTAGTTTATTCTTTTCCTTTATCTATGCCTCAGTGCCATTAACCCCTTTATAATTTGTATGTGGATGGTATGTTTTTTACACTTACCACTGATACAATCAGGTTTTGTTTAATATATCAACTCGCCTTCCTTAGGCGATACTTGATCCCTAGTATCTTTATACAATTCTGATCAGGAAATCCATTTTAATTATTACTTTTAATTACTACTTTTTCAATTAGGCACTATATGGCATAAATCTAAGGTACCCTACCATTTATACATATCTTCCAACTATGGTATTCATTTTATACCTTACATATATATCCCTACATCCTTTTTTTCTCTTTAGTACAATCCACACGTTCTGTGTGGGTGAGCTGGCACAGCACTTTGGGCCCCTTGTGGTCGTACAATATTCCTGTGTCCCCCCCTCCAGGGTGCAGTCACCCCCTGCGTCCATCTGGATTCCCTTTGTCCAGATCTTCACGGGCTGACATCGGCTTGATTGTTGGATGCCACCAGCATATATGTAAGTGCGTTATGCTTTCCCCTAATGAACGCTTATTTACCTTATTTACCTAGTTTATTTCAATAATTTATCTCTACAATATGTTTATACCATACATTGTCTTATTTACGATTTGATTTTGCACAGACAGTTTACTTTTGTTGTACTTGATGCCTTTATAACCCCTGAAGAAGGAATAACCGAAACATGTTGGGACGTTTGTGATATTACCCTTGGACCCTGCCATCCACAGTGGTCACCCCAGTGTGCATATCCCAAATGCATCGAGTCCAACTGTCTTTGTGCTGACTAAATTTTATATTTTACATCCTACATTTTGTTATTCTAATTACATTCATGTGCATATCTGCAAATTGATGAAACATGTATTGTTTTGTTTGCTTGTTTCGCTTTTTATCCATCAATATTATTTTTTTTTATGAATAAAATTAAATCTTTTTACTCTATTTTCTCTCTCTTTCCTTTTGGAAATACCTTGACTACCCGATCTGCCTTAAAAGTCCAGGGGGATATATTATTTATTTGGGATTTTCCCATTTATTAGTTGTTAGTATAAGAAGTTGAAAATACCGGGGCATTTGAACTTTTTGTTCCTCTATGTTTGCCTGTACGTTTGCGTTTATCATGAAAGAGGTTAGCTCTTTGAGTAGAATCCGCAATGCTAATGGCTCTATTAATAATGGATTCAGAGTAACCTCTTTCAAGAAACGTCTGTTTCATACTGTGAGCCTCTTGTTTGTAATCTTCCTCCCTGCTGCACAATCTTTTCAATCTAAGGAACTGACCAACGGGTATCCCCTAATAAGGTGTTTTGGATGTCCCGATTCAGCTCTCAAAATAGAATTGCCCGCGGTCTCCTTGCGATATAACCTGGATACCACATGGGGGCAGACACCCTCCAAAGTGACATCTAAAAAGGCTACTGAGCGGGAATCCATAACTCCTGTGAACCCCAAATTAAGGGGATTGTCATTCAAGCAGTGCAACCAATCCTCTAAGTTACCTATATACTTGTGACAGATAAAAATCAAGTCATCTATGTAATGACGAAAATATTGCATTGTGGCTCGATGGGGACAACCAGATCCAAAAATGTGGGACCTCTCCCACCAACCCATGTAGAGGTTGGCTAGGGATGAGGAAAACTTGGCCCCCATAGAGGCCACGCAACTTCTGGAGGTAGAAGTCCCCACTGAACATGAAATAGTTATGAGTTAGAAGGGATTCAAGGCACAAGAGGATTGTTTCCTGATGGACTAGGGAGTAATCACTATGGTACTTCAAAAAATATGCCACCACCTGAATCCCCAATGTATGCGGGATTGAAGAGTATAGGCTATCAACATCACATGGGACCCATATGTAATCTGGGTCCCATTTGAAATTTTGTAACTCTGACAATAGTTGTTTTGTATCTCTGAGATAGCTAGGTAGCTCTTTCACTAATGGTTGCAATTGGCAGTCCAACCATTGCCTCAATCGCTCATTCAATGAGCCTATCCCGGTAACGATTGGTCTGCCTTTCAAAGGATCCAAACCTTTGTGGATCTTGGGTAGGTGGTGGAATGCAGGTATTACTGGGGAGGCCGGAATAAACATATCCCTCTCTTCCACACTGAAAAAACCCACAGCCACCACACTATCCAACAATTGTCTCACAGCCTCACTTCTGTATGATCCTGCATCCATCACCACCACTTTTCCACCCTTGTCAGAATTCTTTATGACCAAATTCGGGTCATTACGAAGTTTCTCCAAAGCTTCTCTCTCTCCCCCACTTAGATTATCCAAACCAACCAAAGATCATGAACGACGGGCTAAACGGGTAAGATCCCGTTCAACCAATCGTTGAAACAGATCCATATCTTTCCCCCTAGAATTTATCGGGTAAAAGTCAGATCGTAGCTTGAATGGTATACCAGAGTGTTTACCTGTTAAATCTACCATGGGATGTTTAGCCTCCATAGCTAGATCAAACAGGTCATTCTCAGCACATAAATCATCAAAGCTATAAGCAGAAAGTGTATCCAGAATATCACTATCCTGTTCACTCACAATACATTGAGATTCTTGCTCATTAAAATAGTGTTTTTTAAGGGTAAGAGAACGTGCAAACCTATTAACGTCCAGAATGGTTTTAAATAAATCAAAATGGCAATCAGGACTATAATTTAGGCCTTTAG
The DNA here is from genome assembly GCA_018402905.1 of Glandirana rugosa. Classification (NCBI taxonomy): domain Eukaryota; kingdom Metazoa; phylum Chordata; class Amphibia; order Anura; family Ranidae; genus Glandirana; species Glandirana rugosa. The sequence continues at coordinate 17,760 of BLSH010496824.1, forward strand.
ACAATAATAAAAGTTCAATAGGTTCCAACGGTCTTCCTGATAAATTCAAGACATTCTGAGTTATTTCCGTGTGCAATCTCTCAGTGGATAGCGATTGTGGGTGTTGTCGTCGGTGTTTGGCACCCCCCTCCTTGTTTTTTTGTATGTTTTTTCTTTTTCTTGTGGGAAGCTGGGGCCATCTTGTTTAGATCCTGTGGTGAAGTAGAAGTTAGGGCACCCGGATGTCTGTTCAAGGACTCAGGTGAGGAGTCGGATGCTGTTAATGCCAGTGTATCGTTAGGTGAATGGTGCTCTGAGTCAGAGAAACTGACCCGTTTCTTACTGGACCCCCTACGGAAACGGTTACCAGAGCTCCATTTTCTCCAAATGTAAACCACACCAGACTCAAAGTTCATGCGATCCCTTGCGGACTTATCGTTTTTGCCGGAAATAACACTTTTTTCCAGTTTATCCAAAGATGTACTCAAACGTGAGTCTAGAAAGCCAAAATCTTTATGTGACTGCAGAGGTAAAAGTTGTCTCTGTAGGTCTGTGATTTCTAGCTGTAATTTGCTTAATTCCTCAGATCTTGAATCAATGATGATTTGCATCAATCTGAGTGAGCAGGCAGTCAGCGTGTCAGTCCACTGGGATTTAAATTTCTCTTCACTGAACTCAAAAGTTGGGAATTTCTTAATCCGGAGACCCCTCGGGATCTGCTGCAAACTGACATATTCAGTGAGGGTTTTGACATCCCAGTAAGATTTAATTTCTTTGGCCATGGCATTTTCCAGGCGTCGAAATAACGTTTTAATGGTAATATCATCCTGTTGTAACGAGCCTGATACCGTTGATTGCTGGCCAACTCTTAAAGGGTTCTCAGAGAGAGCAGTAAGGGTTCTGCTAAAGTTCAACCCCCCCTTCCACAGTGTCTGTACCACCTTCAGCCATGAAGACAGAGGAAGGATGCACTAATCAACTGTCCAGCCTTTTCTTCATGTTCCATGTGCACTCATCAGCCTGCACCTGTTTAGTGATGCACACAGCTGATCCTTTGATCTTGTCCAAGGACATCCGGAGTGGTGAGTGATCTTTTGTCTATTGGCTGGTGTGTTGTTTCACCTGCTCGGACTCTTGGCCAGTATATGGACAGTTTATGATCATACACTAGTTGATTAGTGCATCCTTCCTCTGTCTTTATGGCTGAAGGAGATTTTATCTGTCACAAGGATATAGGTAACTTAGAGGATTGGTTGCACTACTTGAATGACAATCCCCTTAATTTGGGGTTCACAGGAGTTATGGATTCCCGCTCAGTAGCCTTTTTGGTTGTCATTTTGGAGGGCGTCTGCCCCCATGTGGTATCCAGGTTATATCGCAAGGAGACCGCGGGCAATTCTATTTTGAGAGCTGAATCGGGACATCCAAAACACCTTATTAGGGGGATACCCGTTGGTCAGTTCCTTAGATTGAAAAGATTGTGCAGCAGGGAGGAAGATTACAAACAAGAGGCTCACAGTATGAAACAGCCGTTTCTTGAAAGAGGCTACTCTGAATCCATTATTAATAGAGCCATTAGCATTGCGGATTCTACTCAAAGAGCTAACCACTTTCGTGATAAACGCAAACATACATGCAAACATAGAGGAACAAAAAGTTCAAATGCCCCGGTATTTTTAACTTCTTATAGTAGGGAATTCAATTCTGTTTGGGGGATAGTGAATAGATATATTCCTGTGCTCTTAAATGATCCCATTTATACTAAGATTTAAAATGGAGGGGTTAAATTTGTCTCTCATAGAGCCCTAACGTTAGGTGATTCTTTATCTCCCACTTTATTTAGCAGTAAAAAATCCAAACCCCATTGGCTTCATTTTGGGGGTACCTATAAATGTGGAGCCAATAACTGTTCTTGATGTACACATGTGAAAAAGGGAGATATCATTCGTTCTTGTTCCTCTAACTATTACTTCAAAAACACCACCTTCATTAATTGCAATACCAAGTTCATTGTTTATTTGATTACCTGTGAGGTATGTTCGGTACAATATGTAGATCGCACAATCCTGAGATTAAGGGATAGGTTACAGGACCATTTATATGATATATCAGTCAACAAGTCCACCAATGTTGTGAAACATTGGAATCTTTGCCATGACAAGGATGTAAGTGGGCTACGTATACAAGGTTTGGAAAAGGTGGTTGTGCCTATTAGAGGGGGTGACAGATTTAGGCTCCTATGTAAGAGAGAGGTCTTTTTGATCTTTATAATGAATACTAGGCAGCCGTTTGGCTTGAATTTTGAGTGGAACGTGTCACATTTCTATGAATAGTCCCACTCCTATTTCTCCCTCTTTTTTCTCTTTTTTCCTCTTTTTCTCTTTCTCTTTCTCTCTTTTCTTTTGTGGGTCCCTACATTCATACCTCTATCTATTGATATTTTTGGTATTCCCCTCTTTTTCTGTCGCTCTTCAGTGGTCAGTGTGATAATCCCTGGGTCTTTTTAGGCAGCTGTAAGGGTTAATTTTCTGCTAGTCTACGATGGTGGTGAGGGGGGAAGGTCCATGGACTTTGTGTGTGTGTTTTTTCTTTATTATGTTGTTGCCTCTAGGCAGGCTGTAGCTCAGCCTTGACCCTTGAGTAGACGTTGATCATTGGAATGATTGCACAGTCTATGGGCCCACGGATAGAGTTGAGCGAACTTCTAGAAGTCCGGGTTCTGCTGGTTCGGCCGAACTTCGGGACAAAGTCCGGGTTCGGGTCTGGACAGAACCCGAACTTTGTCCCGGACCCCGAACCCCATTGAAATCAATGGAGACCTGGACTTTTAGGTACAAAAAGTGTTGTAAAATAGTCCTGGAAGGTCCTAGAGGTCCCGGACCCCGAACCCCATTGAAATCAATGGGGACACGGACTTTTAGGCACAAAAATGGCTGTAAAATAGTCCTGGAAAGTCCTAGAGGTCTGCAAAAGGAAGGAAATGTGGGTAAGGGTGGGACAAGTGACCTACAAAGAAATGGGGACAGGGAAATAACTTTAAATATTTTTAAAAAAATAAAAACATAAAAAAATGCAAAAATGGAGATCATCTTCAAAATGGGTCTGAGAAGTATTAATTAACATTAGAGGCCATAGAACTGTTCTAAAATCATCTTCAAACTGTGTCAAAAAAGTATAAATAAGCCGGGAGTACCCA